>JAWQRP010000596.1:0-25785 GCA_033557875.1 Quadriops clusia
ATTACCCTTTAAGAATGCTTATTCAAAACTTCTTTTAAAGCGATACCCTTCACAGGTACTAGCAAAATATGTACAAAGTTAACAACAATTAAGATCGCAGTAATATCTTTCCGGCCGTTACTTATTCTAAAGTAGGTAATTGTTGTTTTATATACTTCTTTTAAAGGGACGGTATTAACAAAATATCTACGACGGGGTTAGGAATTCAAATCTGTCAGCGCGCCGTATTCTTCCCCTACAATTAAAATGCGCATGACAATACAATCAGTAATTGCTCTGGACTGTGAACTGTTTTGGTGATATGAGAACTGATTTCGGAACGGTACATGTGCCTGTTGGAAAGACAAATGTATCGTACAGTGAACGGTACAAATCGGTGTTGGAAAGGTCATTTTGTAATGCGCATGCTCTGTACAGTTCATGTACGGTACATGGGGCCTGTTGGAAAGAACCTACAATATTGTGTAAAAGGTACTAGATATTTATTAACAGGCACATTCTTTCATTTACTTTTATTTCACGCTCAATAGGTTTTGTAAGCAACTGTTTACTACATACATCTTGTTTCCATAATAAATGTCACTAATTTCGTTTGGCGAACGCTGTCTTTCTAGCACAGTTAACAGTCAATCCGTGGCGTAGTACTCATAATATCGTTTAAAAAATTTTTATTTTAGTTTAAAGTGTGATGTTTTGTATTCATATTATTTTATTTAATAACGAAAATGGAAGTAAACGAGTGACATTTAATATGATACTGACTATCAAATCTTTAAGTTTTTTCAATTGTTATCACATCTAACAAATTTACTGGCCTGAGCGAGTGAAAACAAAGTAACTAGAGATGCTTGCGTGGCAGTTAAGTGGACATAGTCTATAAAATAAAAAAATCCACAAATCAAGATTTTTTGCTGTAATATTGGTATCGTTGTAGGCATAATCATTCCGGGAAGTAGGATTCATAACAAAAACACCTTGAAAACTATGTGTTTTTAAAAATTCTGTGTGCTTGTGTGGTTACGAAATGTCAGAATAAAAAGTTATTGGGATATTTTCAACCCTTCATGTGCAGAATTAATTTTTGGAAATTTCATTGACCTAACTTTGTAAATAAAGCCACAATAATAAAAAAATGTTTTTCGTCCATCCACCATATTTTCGCAGAAATGTTTATACCATTGAATGCAGAATTACTTGCCGATTTAAAATATGTAAAAAAAAGTTCATATTTATCATCATTTTTATGGATCCACCAAATGCACTTGCGCAAACACTATGTGCGGCAGAACAAAACACTACTAGTGTTTTTTGGAGCTCTTTAGGTGCTGATGTAATTCTGTAAGTTTTATTGTTCTAACTTTAATAATAACGCTATAATTCAAAGTGAATATCCTAGATGAACTGCGCTGTATATCAAAATCAAGGACAGTTTTTGTCATTAACCTTTTGTGATGCTCTTATTTTTCACCTGACTTTCCCAGTAGGTCCAATGCAAACAATTTCAACATGCGCTTCCGTTAATTGTGATATGCCGCCCAGTATGTAAGCTTCCAAATGATGGCGGTGGAAACTTCAGCCGTTCTATATGTAACCAAAATCAGCGGTAAATACTTCCTTGCTAGTTGTTCAATGTTGAGGCTTATTCACCGTAAGACCAATACTTAAAATATCAGAGCTCGACCTTTGTTGAACCAAAACGTCCAAATTTTAATGTTGGGGCTAACCCCGCCAAAGACCGCAATAGGTTAAGAGGCAACAGCACAAGGTGTTTGCCAATTTTTCAACTTACACTAAATTGCTACCATTTTCTTCAAACATAAAAAATAAAAAAAAATAATTTATTTTACTAAAATTATCGTCCATTGTAGGTTTTCAAAATTTATGCATACATTAAAGCCTCAGGTACACAGAACGCGATCTACCGCTGTGATCTGCAATATTCCACTATACATGGCACACTAAGCCATTATTTGTAAAATAACCCACAAAAAAAATAGTTATTTCACTGGTTCTACCTACTTTATGAGTAATCCCAATTGAAACGGATACTCAAAGTAGGTGAGAAAATGTGGCTGCAGAACCTTGTCGGATGAAGAACGTAAGTAAAAGTTTCTTTACTTTTATAAAACTCCGATGGTGCTGATGCTCTAAAGTGTAGAATACATTTTTTAGAACGCTTTTCTGAAATGTATATCGGTAACATTTTAACATCACCACGACTCAATTTTACCAATGATGCAATAAATTCTATTTGTACACACAAGAATTGTCCTTGGGATATTGCTCTAACCCCCACTATTACAAATGACAGTTATCCTTTAGCTAAGTTAGCAAACCAATCACTTTTCGCTATTTTAAAAATATCTAATAGCTGATTGGTTCGCTAACTTAGCTAAGGGATAAGTGTCGTTTGTAATACTGGGGGTAAATGTACAGGGCGGCCAATTATATACTGTAAAATTTAGGAGGAGATGATAGGAGACACTCACTTGCTTTAAATTCTTACTTGTGTTGGTAGCAAGCGATTGTTGTCTTACGCACCCTTCCTAAAATTACAATTTATAGTTGGTCGTCCTGTATTATGAAAAATCCCCACGTAAAAAACTCAAAAGTATAAAGTTGTATCATTTTGATCTTGATCGCTATCTCATGAAATAATTGTACCAGGAAAATTCTGATTATGCATTTATCAATGGCACTTTAGAAAAACTATTTCACAATAACTCGACCATTCTAAAATGTGTACCAAATTGATTCATAAATGGTATATGGGAATGTCATGAATCTCTTGAGGATTTGCTTCAATGAGTTCAATCAAATATTGCATGAGCAATCTGGTTGTTTGTGTACAAGTTTTCCTTAGGCCGACCGTACTTTGGATCCGTACTCAGTCGAGTAGCGGTCAACTGAAGACATTCGACCAATACCAAGTCAAAAACAGACGCCTATCCACGTACACTGTGCCCAACCAACTCATCCCAGTTTGTCCAAGTAGTCGGAGAGATCCAAATAATTTCGTTCAGTCGTACGCATATGGCCGGTTCAAGTCTGTTTTCTTATGTTTTATTAATCTACATCATTTATACAGAAGCATTCCATTCTTCTGAACTTCAGTCATACGAAATACCAATTATCTTCGTCAATGCCCGGAAACGTTTAATTCATTTTTATTGCAACGAAATAAATGTGTATACTGTTACCTTATTTTTATACAGGATGAGGAAGAAATCCTGTAATCTATAAGTAACATATGAAGGTTTGAAATATAAAATATTTCCACCTGGACATTGTGTTCTTCAACGTGGACATGGATTAATCTATATAAAATTGAAATTTACAGTTTCAATGGCGTCAATCTATTACATGGCATTAAAAATACCAATTTTCCTAGGCCTCGGAGTTGGTGAGGGGAAAGGGAAACGAAGAAATCTTAAATGCAATGACGGGGCGTGTAAGGGTTCGTTTGCAAGGGAATTTCCTAATCAAACAAATCATCCCCATGGGTGGAGTTCGAACAAGGGATCCCTATCACTAAAAGCCTGCACCTTAGCAACTAGGCTACCACAACGACCTAGTATGATGTAATACGGCTGTAGTGAACAAGGCAACATCAGCCGATCTACTTGGCCAATTACAAAGTCAGTCGAATACGAACCTAATGTTCGTTCGACCATACTCCATGAGTATGATGTTAAAAAAAACTTGCACAGTTATAGGTAATCTAGTACAGACAAGAAAGAGTATTCTGTTCCATATTTAGCTTAATGGAAATATATTTGGGTTGTAAAAAGACGTGCTCTTCCACTATTTATTGAACGATTACTGGTGACCGGTGTCGGGTTTCCCCATCGTCAGGCACCAATAATCAAAATTTTCTTGTTGTACAACTTGGGATACATGTAGGTCAACTATACGGTAACAATTATTCAATCAATAACTAAAATCTAATTAAAGCCTCGGGTACACAGAACGCGATCTGCAATATTCCACTATATGGCACACTAAATGCGATCCGTCGCGATCTGTCACAATGCATTATAGGTTAGAGATCGCAGACCGCCGCGATATCGCGTCCTGTGTACCCGTGGCATAAACGTTTGATGTTTTATGTCTTATGTATGCGTCTCGTGGTTGCATTCTTCCCGATACCGGAAGTAATTATTGAATAAATAGTGGAAGCGTAGGTCTTTTTAAAACCCTAATAATAAGTATTATATTACCTTGTAAACAGAACAGTTGTATTACTGAATTCAATAGCATTCATTTAACAGCTTTTTTTTGTTAAGGCAGTATATACATGTTTCTAATATCGTTATGCAAATTATTCCCAGTCAGAGTTTAGTTATAGTTTTAACAGTTTTACCAATCATCAAAAATAAGCACATACTGCTTGACCAAAGCTTCCTGGCAGACGGAATTGTGTGCATTCTTGTGCAGGGTCTAATGAAAGGCGGGGCCTAACCATTCCTCGACTGTCTCCCTGCACGGATAGATCGTGCTTTGCTGGATGTTCCGTAGAGCAGAGCCTAAGCGCTCATAGTGAACCACAGCCTAGCAAGAGTTGCGAACACTGGCGAACGGTTAACTCTGTCCCGCCGAATGCTTTCTCTCTCTGCGCAGACTGTATCGACGACTGCCGTAAAGATTTGGTTGAACAGTACCTTGTTTCTAAACTCGAAATTTTAAAAATATTAATACAAAACAAATTTTCTTTTGTAATAAGATCATGTTTTTTTCTTACTTTTACTTTACACACCTCACCATTTTACCCAAACGTGACTCAGGCACATTTTGTTCTCATACCGATAAAAAAATACCCATTTTCTGCTTAACTTGCTTCGACTTATTGTGAGTGTTTCCCGGAGCCTTGTTCGGGCAATTCTTGTTTTGATTTATTGAAAATTTTTCCTTGAACCGCATACACACGAATGTTTTCTCCGAACAGAATATACATTGTGTATTCAATATCTGTCCAATATTATTTTTTTCGGATTGTTTTTCTTTTTCTTGGACTGGTTATATTAAATTTTGAAAATTTTTTTCTTGTTAAATAAGTCCTTCTAATTAAAACGACATGTATTTTATTTCATTTTATTAAAACTCTAGTCGGCCAACTAGAGTTTCAATAAAATGAAATAAAATAAATGTTGTTCTAATTAGAAGGACTTATTTCCCAAGAAAAAAATTTTCAAAATTTATTATTTTTTTCTTTGAGGGTGATGTCCTTGGGTGGATATATGAGGAGACACTCATGCACATGTGTGCTGTTTCTAAAATCTGTAGAGATTTTCAAAACCCTTTCTTAATAAAATCCACTTGTTATGTGGTAAATGAGGTTCTTATACTTATATCTATTTTAATTAATTTTAATGGGTATTTAGATCGTAATGAATTTTCTTTTATAAAATTTTCATACTTTATTTTGTTGGATTATGTTTTTAGAGATTTTTCTTCAAAAATTTTATATACACCTATAACATACTTTTAAAGAATTAGGTATATTTCATTGTTATTTTCCTTTGTTCTACAATTCTGCCTTCCTAATATGAAACACCGTATTTCCATTTATTAGTTAAATGGAGATAAGGAATTTCTTATTGCGAAGGCAATAGATAACATCTCGTCCCCATTCATAGTATATTGATTTGGAGATACGGTGTTTTTTATTGCGAGCAGAATTACATTGATTTGCTCTGTAATAGAATGTATTATATTTAAAATGTAACACACACTATGACTATTTAATAAAATTATAAAATATACAAAATACTAATGTAAAAAAGATATGAAATATAATTTTTAAGTTGTACATAATAGGCGTATAAAAATTCGCTCTGAAGAAGGCTGCACATACATGAGCAAAGCATCGACAACCAATTAAGTTTATATAGAAACATATTTTTTTGCGATCTCATTACTTATTGAAAGTAATTAAAATACCAGTTTTCTCTCTGCTATTTTTTAATACTGTTAATTTTTTGTAAATTTTATTACCGATTTTAAAGAACTGATAAAAGCGGTGAAGTACAGGATTTTATTTTTACGAGAATTAAAGATTATAAAATACAGAATTTCCTCGCTTCAGTAATCACAATCCACACATTCTATTCATTTATCTTACATCCATATTATGATTTAACCTGGCTACTTTCATCATCAATTACTTGCGGCTTTGCACAAAATAACGGCAGTAAGTAGTAGGTACCAAAGATGAGAAAACAGGAATACTTAACAAAGGTTTTAAGTTACTTTTGCTAAGTAATTGGCGATATTACATGGGAGGATCAAATATAAACATGATGGATCTGAAACGTTTTGGACAGTCAGGGAAGGTCATGTGGAATTCAGTAAAAACGTTGGTGTGCCACATGCTTTTTATTCTCAGTAGCAATCACGATGAATAAGAAAGATGTAGACCCCACATTATTATTTAATTTATCATCAATGAAAATGTAAATGGTGCTGTAATTTGAGGCCATTAATTCCCACAGTTTGGGAGAAGAAAGAACCATTACACCTCTAAATCAGAAAAGCCATTACAAAGTAGTAGGGGTCTTTTGAGGGTGCACCACTGATATCCAAGCCGCAGTTGTTTAGAGAATATCTTGGCCAAGGTATTCTGGGGTTGTAAAGGCGATTTGCTAGTAAATTTTTTTCAAGAATGTCGAACCATTAATGGTGTCTATTATTATGACCTTAGCCAAGTTCAAGCTGCCTATTGGTCGATCAGAAGTCTATTGTTTCTTCATGACAATGTCAAATCCCAAAGCACTGCAGTATCAGAACAAGAATTGGCTGATATGCACTTGGCTGTCCTACACCAAACATTCATTATGTTTGGACCCCTGAAAGATGCATTTGAAGGATAGCGCTTCACAATGAATGAGGAGGTGCAGCAGTCCTCTGCAATTGGCTTGCTTCACGCGAATTTTTTTATGATATTGGAATAAAAAAATTACAAAACCTTTAGAGGAAGTATATAGATAAGATATGAGACTATGAGAAAAATGAAAAAATATAATTTAGAATGTATTACATTAAACATATATGGTTTTTCTGCAAAAGGCCTGTTTGTATTTGACGTGTTGTGGATGCAAAGAACGATCTCAAAACTAGTTGGAATTTTTTTTATTATTTTGGTTTGTTAGCCTTAATGAACACATAGAAGCACTGTTTAGTTGAGTTCACCTTTTTTAACCGTCTAAAGTTAGGGGGAAACAAATGCCTTTCTATTGAGTTCGTCCAAATACAAAGTTTTCAAATGCGTTATACTGGAAAATCGCCCAATGTAGAGTTCGCCCTTCGTATTGGCAACGCCTCATTTGACCCGCTCTAGTATTTATAAAAGTAGAATTCTATAATTATCGATAATATAGAAGATTTATGTTAAATTCTTACAAGTCAAGACATCGAGAGTATTGTACCTTTGCCGATTTAATACAAAAATTACATGCAAGTTTCGATTAAAGAAAAATAGAATACTTCCAGTTAACAAGTAAAGCATTTATATGAAGAATAAAATTGACTTAACAAACTTCAACTAAGAAAGAATGTAATGCTGTTAGTAAACATAAGGCGACATCCATTAATTCAAGGACTGATTTGCCCGTTTAGCATTCCCCGCTCCCCCCGCGTAAGGCTTTTTACGACCACTACGTAAAGGTTTGTAAGGTTTTGGCGACCCCCACCCTAACCTCTAAACCCTAACGTAATTAATGGACGGCCCCTAAATGTACTTGTAACATCTGCTTACCAATTAATGGATTATGCACAAGAAAGTGGCATCAAATAATGTCATTTTGCACATATTTCATCAATTAGATACAACAAATTTGCCTAACTAAACCCTAATTGTTGTAGGGTTAATAGTTAATCAAGAAATTGATAAATGTTCTTAATAGGTCCGTGTTGAACGCAACGCTTTTCATATTGAGCAAATTTCGTTATAAAAAGACTTATAAATTCAATAATCAAATGAAAAGAAGAATGGTTAAAAACGCAATATACTTTTGAGAACGAATTATGGCTTCTAGGTAGCCATTTCCTGGCAATTAACTTCAACTTACCTTCGCATGTCAAGTATATCAAGCTTCGTTAAGTGACAGGTAATGAACCTGTTTCCCTGTACTCAATATTACAACTTTTGAGATAGGTGCTTCTTATATCTTGTTCGCAATGTAGAGACCAAATTCCGTCACATAGACAAATTACTAATATCTTAATTGTCTTTTTAAAATTCTTGTGATTAGTCAGCATGCAACCTTATTACATTGGTCAGCTTTGGCCTTAAAGTTAATTTCCATAACTAAATGTAAGGTTAGTTGAGGAGAAACGAGCATTGGTAAGTAAAGTTCATTACAGTACACATTATAAGTGCAATTGGTTACAGCTATAGGTACCATTACAAGTTATCAGAAATATACTAAGTTGATACTGGACAATTTTGTCATATTGTTTCCAAGTAAACCCATTTTCTTCTTCAATTGTAATGTTTTCTTTTCTAATTAGTTTTTTTCTTTATCCATGAGTATTTAAAATTTAGTTAAGTAGTCATTTCTTTTATAAAGAACTGGTGTTTCGAACATATTCGTTGTAAGACTCTTGCTTATTAGGTCACCTAGATGTAATGGCTTGTGAGCTTCCTTTAGTGCAGCAAGTAGTCCTAAGTAAATCTTTTTCTTCTCAGCACCTATACAATGTTGTCCTTGAAATTGCTTTTAACCCCACAGTTGCTTAAAACCGACAAGCTGCATTGAATTTTTTTAGTACTATGCGATAACTCTAATTATCAAGGAAGATAGAAATGAACCTCAGAGGTGAATAATTAAAGTGTAAACACACAAATTAGATATTACACTTTCCGTTGTAGTTTCTGATGGTTTAGTAATAAAAATATTTCCAAGTGATCCAGATAGAGAGAGTAACTTGAAGAATTGTTACTCATACAATATGTGCTGCATATAAATTATTACATACGTATAGTTTATACTAATTTAAATTATAATTATGAGTACTATTTTGAGGATTTTTGAAACTAATTCTAGTTTTTAGTTTTTCTTAAGAATTGCATTTATGAAATGGGAAATTGGGAACAGGAATTTCTTTAGTATATTTATAGTTCTACAGAAATCTTAATATTTTTTAAAAGAAAAGACATTAATAGAACCAATATACACTTTCATTGCTACCAATTAACGAGGACCATATTGAATATACTTCGTGGATCTAAACAACGCATACAGTACTTATGTCATGTACATACAGTTTTTAAATATAAAATAAAATTCTTAAAATTAAATCTAAAATATCAATTCCAGACAGGTACCACAGATTTTTATGGAATAAATGAATTATATATATAGAAGTTTCGTTTAACCCTAGAATCCTAATAATGGTTTTACTAAGCATAAAGTTTCGTAAAATTAAAAATAAGGCATCACGTGAAAAGATTATAGTGTAAAATTAAGGAGGACATAAAATCCTAGATGTTATTTACGCTTTTTTTTGTATTGACAATAGTAACAAGAATGATTAGACTCCATTACAGAAATATGTATTCAAGAGATTCACTTCGTAAAGTTGGACTTATTAGTCTTCTAGGGTTAAATGTGGGTTGTATTAGTTTTGCATCCTCCTTATGAAACAATATTTCTTTACGATTTACATATGGTTAGCGGTCAATTTATGAGATGTTAAGTATTGTGAAATCTACAGCAAAGTTATAGATTTTAAATATTCAAAATAATCTGGTATGAATGAAGAATTTGCTTACATCAATTGCAAGATAACTAGGTATTTAATTTAAAGAAATTTGTAGTTGCTAGATGCCTATATTCATAGGCGTCTGTGATAAAATGAGTAAAGCAAATAATATCAAAGGTAACGGATTAGAAAAATGATGCTTCTGTAAATATAATTGTGATATTTGACAAGAATGAGGACAAGATGCTTTTATAGCAACGAAGGCATTGAAGAATTACTTATGCAGTGATATGCGTAAGCAAAGTTCGTGTGAAAACTTAAACTAGTAAGTATTTAAATAAAGAGGACCTTGTATGGAAAACGTGGACTCGCCCGATATATTGACGTAATCCAATTATTTCAATAATGATTTTATTCACGACTTACCTCGCTATTACTAGAACTTCAGCCTTTAGGACGGTTTAAAAATAAGTTACAGCGAAAATAATATCTTGAAAACGGTCAAAATAAAGAGGAAAAGGAGTGAGTAGCACGCCAACAACAACCCTGTCTTCGGTGGACCTAAAAACAAAATGGCTGTCCAATTTGGTCCAATGGGAAGATACGTCAGATGAGTGCGGATGTTTCCCTACAGAGGGCTTCACAGGCGTAAACGGTTTCAAAATATTTTTCTCATTTTTTGAGAGTTTCACATGAAATGATCGTTGTATACTAGTGCGAATTTTTTAGTCCTTTTTTTTGGTTGTTTATTTGTGCTCCTTGCCCCGATTCTTTCCGATCCACGCCCCTTTCAGTAATGGTGTTGTTTACGTGACGTAAGGCTGACTGCGATCTTACGTTGTTGATCACACGTCCGCTTGCATTTCGCCTAGGTCGTGTAGTGAGCGAGTCGAGTGAGTGGACCTGTTAGATACATATCTACCGTCTTGAAAATTGTGCTGTTTGAGTGCGGTAATGTTTTTCTCAACCATGAAAAATCAATAGTTGCTCGAATTCACGGTCACTAATGCTATTTAACACATATAAAGCCTACTACATCCGGAATGTGTATCACAAATAGAAAGTAAGTGTTAAAATGGCTTTCAAACTTGGTGCTAACGAAAAAAGAGAACTGGACAAGTTCACCAAATTTTTGGCATTGAAGTATGCCCAAATCATTGTTCAGTCACGACTAGGAGAAAAAGTGCAAACCCCCTGCAAGGCCAAGACATCACAAGACTGGGTAAATGTAATAACTCTTGTAAAAATATTCAAACAATGCTTAACCCTCCTTGTTCTTTTGCAGTTCAATCTATCTATACCAGACCTGCCAGATGTTCTCGCTCAAGCCAAGAAAGCCATAAATGGACAACTCCTCACCACCAGATTGCCCATGTGCGTCGAAATATCGTTACGAACTGTAGAAGGTGATTCATTGGTTTTAGAGTCGTGGTGCCTTAACCTACTACCACAAACCTGTGATCCAGCTGACAGGATCACCCAACAAGTATACACCCGCTTGGGCACCTTATTAAAATCGCTAGTTACAGTTACACGTGTTACACCCGCGTACAAACTATCAAGAAAGCAAGGCCCGGACACTTTTGTTTTGTGTTACCGCATGTTCTTAGAGCCACCAGAGCTCAGCGCCTTAGGAGAAGGGTTTAAATCTCTCTGTGTAGGACAAGTGTGCACGCCAATCGGTACCTTACAAATAAGTGTGAATTACAGGACAAAAATGACCATATCACCTACTCAAACGGAAAAAGGTCATCCTATTATGGTAAAGAGTGACCACTTTGATACCAACCTAAGTCCAAGGCAACACAGAAAAAAGTAAGTGCATTGCATCACTTATTTTTGTATTAGTTTTTAAGGTTATAATCATGTAAGTTGAATGTATTCATTTTTGGTATTAATTGTAACAAGTCTAGTACTAATTCAATAAAACTTCATAATTGAGCAATGTCAATATACTATAGGTTCTTTCCACCAGCAGGATTTGTATCGTATAACGTACAGTACAGGGCCGATCAGACATTTAGAAATTATCATAGAAATGTATATTTTACTAATTTTACTAGTGGGCCGACCCTGAATCCTACATAAAACTCACAAAACTATCAAATCGAACTGTTGGAAAGAACCTTATGAAAATCGCTAACCAGTGAATCGGTACTACGTTGCAAACTTGTTTTCGTACCAAAATAACTATAATGCAACATTATGCTGAATTTATATAATGTAATAGTTTTGATTCAATAAACAGATTAAACAAGTATATTAGGATACTATGCAAATGCTTTATGGACATTTTTATACGATGCAATTTGATACGAACATATTTTCTTTGAGAAAAATAAATAAAGATTTTTTTTAACAAATTTAAATAATTATGTTTACTGTAGTTTACAACATATCAACAGGATATATTGGTGTCATGTGTCTCACAAAAATGCATGCTTACTGAAAATAAGTAAATACTTTATGCAAACAGTTACTCACAGAAATTACAAGTTTAGTTTTATTTCTTTAGCAGTGAATTCAATTATTAACGTATACAAAATTATTCATTTAAATTCTTTCCCGATACATTACATACGAAAACTAAATTACCCATATTGATATAATTATTCAAATTTCGTCAATTATGGATGAACATTACATAAAATATTGCATAATACCTTGGTGGCCTCTAAACGAAATCCACTAAACAAAATAAACAAGTCATTCCTAGAAATGGTACTAGGCGCTTGATCATTTTTGGCACTATAATTTAAGTTGAAAAAGTAATAAATATTTACTACCATAATAAAAATAATCGGTTTATAACTAACAGGAAGATATTTGTAGAAAGTGTTGTTTAATCAGTGGTTAATTAAATAAAAGTTTCCTATTAGAAAGTTACATGCTTACTAGTTGATTGATACCACCAGATCATTTTATGCTTATGCATAATCAATTGAATCATTTTCCTGCTAGCTTTAATAACAAGATAATTGCACCAATAACTGGTTTAATAAAAAGAAACATAAAATTAAAGAAAGTATTCACTTGAATTAATTTATCGGATACAAGAAATCATAACAATTTATCATACAAAACTTAAAATAAATCTAGTATATTCCCTACAATCACATATTTTTACACCTCTGGCGTAATCGTAATTTTCCACAAACAACATTACGGAACAGAACCGTTTCCATTTTAACTCTAAGCAGATAAACTCTTATTAATCACTTTCTTTTCAAAACATCATAAATCTGTATCAGTGCATACATAAATGACTCAATTTTAAATGACTTGTTCAGTAAATTCCCTTATATACTTGATTTCGTGTTAGTTTTATTCAAACTATTCAATAACTACGTAAATGTTTATTTAACAACAGAAAAACAGAAATCTAGTAAGTATAGAAATAAAGGAAAGGTCCTTCAACTACGGTGAAACCTTGGTTCGTTTCTGCGAGTTTCGTTTTCCCGCATATATCGTCTTTTCCTTACGTTCCCAATAAATGCCTATGTAATCAATGTAATCAAAAACCGCATTTATCGTTTATCTTTTTATGTATTACCGCGTAATTCGTTTTCACGGTCTTGACACTTCTCGAAAGTTTAATAACACGTTTTTATTAGAGCCTGTTCTTATTGTTCAATATCTGGCCTAATGGGTGTACATACAGGGTGTTTAGATGAATATGTAACATAAAAACTTCCGCTTCTTTGGCGCGCTTTTGCCGCATCTTTGTAGATCAAACAACGCCGCGTTTTTTGCGTTACATATTCACCTGAACACCCTGTATGTATAAACAAGAAATGTGATCCTAAACTAACTAGAATTTGCTCAATAATTTGGAAAGTAGACGTTATTCTATTCAAAGTAATAATTCCTAGCGAACAAAAATTGTTAACTTTTTAGAAAACTGTACATAAAGCAATTTTTTCAATTATTTTATAGTAGTATAATTTACGTATGTTATAATGTAAAATGATAAATAAATAAGTTTTCTTAGTTGGTTATTTCTAATGTTTTCATATTATGCCGCTATGATCGTTTTCCCGCGATAATCGTTTTTACAACCGGTCCCTACGAAAACTATAGATCGAGGTTTAACTGTATTATGAATCAAATAAAGTTAAATACACAAGTATGTAGGGATTGCCACGACATTTCATAATCTTTTATACACTAAAATGATAAAATTTCAATCAACATGTTTGAGCTATAAATAAATACATAAGAAATAATTAATATATACTTTGTGCCGCATATCTGCATAGAATGTCACCTGAAGTTAAAACACTTTTCATTTGAGCTAATTGTACAAAGAAGATTTGCAAAATTAACACAAGTCTATTTCATCTATTCATTAATCTTAAATACTGTTCAATAAAAAAAATATTTAGTGACCTAATAAATAGCAGTCTATGTAAATGAGCCATTGATAACTGTTAATGAAACTGCTACATATATGCAAAGGTGATTTATGCTTTTTATCCAACCTCCAAATATGACCTTTTTAATTATGTAACCTAGCCATTAGTGTTTTCAACAAAATTTATCATTTAGCTGAGTTGCCGTCCTCTAACAGTACAAATAAATGCAATTTAGATCAGAAAAATATTTGTATGGAATATTCTAAATAAGTTTTTTATGTAACAAAATATTTGCGCTAGTCATTTTAAATTATTTACATACACGTTTGTTGAATTTAACTCAACTGGATAACAATATTAGGAATTATAAAACAATATACATATATTTAAAGATTACATATCGATTAACTTTAACTAAAATATACCTAACTTGTTCAGACGGAAAACAGTATTAATTATTATTAGACATTAAAAGTATCCAAATGGTTTATAATTATTAAGTCATTAAAGTCAATGTATGTAATGGTAAGAACATTTATAATATTACTTCATATATCATTCTACGTAACATACTATTTTGTCTTAATTCTGCCAGGTTTAATTTTGGGAACATTGAAATTGGTTAGCACAAATGCAGCTCACTTAGGACGATTTTTACGTAATGACCTTCACCTTGATCTCTGTCACATTAACAATATGAAATAACATTATGTCTAAAAATAAACGGAGAAATTTTTATGAGCATAACATCTTCGAAAAGCTTACATAACTGAGGCCACATTTATTTGAGTTAAAGGCAAATAAACAATTTTTAAAATGTGTATTTAGGCAGGTATAACTGTTTGTCAGTTGTTTATATGCCCTCTGTTTACAGGTCAAATAAAAAGATAACAAAAAACACAAGGTAACATGGACATATTTATAATAGAAAGGTCCAATAGAATGAAAGTTTATCGTTTATTGATTTTTTTACTGAATATACATCTTCATAGCCTGACCTTCAAAATGATACAGGGTTTTCAGATGAATATGTAACGCAAAAAACGAGGCGTTGTTTGATCTACAAAGAGACGGCAAAAGAGCGCCAGTTTTTATGTTACAGATTCATCTGAACACCCTTTATATAAATTACTCGATAAAAATGGGCAACAAAGATCTATTTTGCCAGTATATTAAGCCTGTGTGAATCCATAACTTCAAATTGCTCTTTTGAAAACCACGAAAATGTCAAACATTCTGCTAGATCCTTCACTTATCTAATTTTATTATTTATCATCAAAGTAATTTTCAATTTAAATAGAATTTCAAATATAGCAAGTTTATACATTACAAGAGTAAATAGTGCACTTAGCACATTTTTAGTACAAAAATATTTTATGATCAAATAGAATTCATTAATTTGAAAATATAGCAATTTCCTTAAATAACATTAAATCAATGTTATTGTTTATTAAGCTCTACAAGCCATGTGAGTGTTTCTATTGAATGGAATTGTAATAGAGTCATGCTGATGGGAACCCTTCGTTCATTCTCCAACGATTGAACTCTGTCACTCAGCCTTTTAAGTTTGAAACACAGCGTTCATGGCTTAACTCTAAATATCGTTAACACACCCAATCGGCCACATTGCCGGCTTAAATAAATTTACTTTTTTTAAACAAAATGAGGAACTTTGATAAAAAAAAATTACATAGCAATATCCATGCTTTTCCATTCCGTTCATCTATACTGATTACCTATAAGCAATATTTATCTTTTGTTTGGCCTTTATGATCTCACACCTCTTTTGACAACATCAATTTCAATTTATTCATGGATTGCAACGTTAAGTCATTTTAACTCTTATATACAAAAATATTACTTCATTTGCATTAGTTAGCAATTTCTACTAAAATGTATAATGGTACTTTTCCTTTTATAGGATAGTACTAGAATGTCTATAATTACTTGATTTTACTATATAACTACATAACACTGGGTTATTGACAGGAAATATAATTTTGCAGAGAAAGTTATGTTATATTAGGTGTTAAAAGTTAAATCAATAAGTACACGTTCACATAGATTGTAAAGTTATGCATATAGGAAAGATGAAGAACTTTATTATGCAAGAAATACTACTTTATGTTCATGTTTCATAATTCATCAAACTGCAAATGCGAACGTTACCATACGTCTATTATTTTTCTATTATTAAAAATAAAATCTAAATAATTATAATCTAGTAACTGCAGTTAAATAAAGTTTGTACATACACATACTACACACGTATCAACTTATTAATAAATACAGTAATTATCTCTTAGACATTATAAAAAAAGCATTAATTTATCAAGGTTTTTCTATAGGAATTCCTCTTTATAAGTAGTGATGCATCAGTGTAAATAATAAAACGAATTATTGGCTCTTACTTCACCAACTTCTTCAAATAGTGTAAACAACAATGATGCTACTACATATAAGGATAAATGAAACGTTTTCTATAGCATTTCATGAGATTTAACATTGAATAGCATTTTAATGGAACATTATAAGGAAGTATGGCTTGACAATAACAAAAACAATTTGTAATAGTGAACTTTAGACCTTTGTACTTATTTATTGCAGAGATTACAAAAATGTCATTCATGGTTGTTTTAAAGATTGCATCAATCTACATGTTTTTGACTTACAGACACATAGGCATACCTGTGTAACATTCTATAGTGTTCATATGTCTTGGCTCTGTTTATACATAATATACATTTGCTGAATAATAACCTTCAGTATTTTTACAATATAAGGTGTTATTATGAAAAACATCTATTTATAGAATGTTTGTAATAAGGTATTCAGTGATGAATACTCAATTATGTTCTGGTATGTAGCACATAATATATAAATTCTACAGTACATGCTATTCGACGAATCATTATATATTGTATTAAATGGTTCATAATTATTTCCATTGCTGGAAAATTTGGAGGAATAGTTTCTTATTTAATTTTACTGGGAAATTACAAATGTTGAAATGATTTTATTTTTAATCTATTTTTGGGAAGTTTTATTCTGTGTAAACATGTTTTTCTACTTTTTTTAGGTCTTATTAAAAATAAGATTGCTTTTATTACTTGTGAACGTTGCTATGGCTGTTTGCCAAGTAGCTATTTTGTAATCTTGATAATGGAATTTATTGTTGACTTCTTATTTATGTGTCTAAAATATGCATAAGAAATACAGAAATACAATAGTAGATGGTTCTAGATAGTGGATACACCTGATTAAAATTTCAAATGTAACTCATTTGATATTAAGAAAATTTTTGTCAGAACCCAAATATTAAAATAATGTGCTGATGTAAACATTATTATTGAAATCTATAAACATAGGCCTACAGATTATAAACTCCAATTTTGTGTCTAAACTTTTATTATAATGTTATGAATAAATTTTAATTTTACATAAGGACTTGAACCCAGGATGCACTTTTATTAAAACGTACATTTTGGGGCAGCTGTGCTCTTGCTTCAGTGTTGAAATAAAAATTAAATAATTTTCTTAAAACTAAAGCGAAAAACATTAAACTAATTTGCCTGCCACTTAAATACTTCAAAACCTACTTTTTAAAATTCAGTTTTGTACTGTGTCAGTAATATTTGAAATTTTATATAGGACTACATTTATTTAGAGGGACATGTAGTAAACCTAGTTAAGAGTGCCAAAATTATAATTTAAAAATCAAGCAAATAAAAATACACTTACGTTATACCCTGATTTACTCTGTTACGTTATATAGCTGTCACAAAACATTTAAACTTAATACTTTCTTGTATAAAGAGAGATGTATTGACCCCAAAGGCTCGAAGATACTGTTGCTTGTTTCATTTCATTCTTATGGTGACCTGGAGTTCAAAATGCATTCTACAATAATTGAAATAGCCATGGACATTTTAATGAAAATATCGTAGTACAAGGAGCTGAAGTGATAGTTCTAGAACTGAGATTTGATATTAATGTAGTGGATTAAAATGCTTTGCTTTTGTCAATGTGTTCAAATCAATATAACCTTTTTAACTATGTGTAAAAATGAACATCCCAGACTTTTTCCTCACCATTTGATTCATTGCTTTTGACACTTATTCTTATATATATATATTAATTTCAGTGATGAAAAATTACCTATTACTGCAGCATTTGCAGATGAAAGACTTCGTAATTTCAAAACTGAAATCACAACTCCAGAGATTCCATTTGGCAATCTTCTACCTCGAACTCCAAAAATCGACAGTGATATTATTTCTGTAAAAAACGAAGTTATCGAGGAACCTCCAAAGAAGGAACACTCACTAGAAGATTCTGTAGAAGTTGAAGATCAAAATGGGAACACCCCTACATCCGATTCGCAGGCATCAGACATTACAATGGTGTCTACTAACGACGACTTCATTATGGTAGAATTGGTAAATTTTCAGCTATGCTGCATGCTAATTAATTTTTTTTACCATTTTCATTATGTATTTATTCATTGTGTAACTCTAAACATTTTGTATTTAAACAATAGTCACATATAATAATTTCTAGAACATATACTTTAAAAATGTATAACTTTAAGATAACTCTAACCTCATTGAATAAATAAAAGACTAGCAGTGAATGTTGTGATACTTGTGCGCAAGTTTTTAATACATTTTATCTCTGGTTATTTGGCAATCCAAATATTCAATAGCATCACACATGTATTTCCGATTTCTATTATTTCACTAAAATACATTATTATTATTTATTTATGCTTCTTGAACGCTATAATGGATTATCTCGAGATTTAAGGATAAATAACTATCTCTACAAGTATTTTAAAAATAATCTTTTATCTGCCCTAATCAATTTAACTGATACAAATCTTTATAGATATATGTATATAAATTTGGCGCCAATAACATATTATCCAATGTTGTTTTGCAACCCATGTTTATTGTACTCGAGTAATTAATTATTATCGTGCTTACTCTGTATAATTTAAAGTACAGAGATAAAATAAGTTGAATAACTTAATTCAATATTACTATGGATCTTACACAATTTAGGGTCACCGAATAAGTGTCCCCTTTATGAAGTTCATATAACAAGTTGTATAAATTATATCAGATAATTATTTTGTTTATTTTGAAGTACAGTTAATGATATTTTGAACATAAAAGAACTCTTTGTGTTATTATTGAGAGGCATGAATTGAAGCTTTTTTAAATGTTTCTTTGTGAGAGGTGCACATTTAAGCAAAAGATCGAGTTTTTTATGTGTCTCATGTCAGACCGAATTGCTTTAAAATTTTTGAAACAATGTTGAAATGTCCTCTGGAGTCAAATTATGTATAGAGTACTTTTTATGCAAGATTTGAAATGCTTCATCTATGTAGTTCCTCTTATGGTAATAAATTTCAGTGATTTCTCTACGTTGCGTAACTGTATAACTTTCTATAACCGTTAAGCAATATTAACTATAAATACATTTGACCGGTTTGACCGGAAGTGACAAGAAAACTTTTATTTAAGTAGGGAAACGTAACTTTTTTGTTGATATTCTTAATCTCCATGTTATTCCGAGTATAAACAGTGAGTATAGGATTTGGGTAGAGAGGTAACCCCTTGTATTTTTGTGTAATACCTAAAAGGTTCTTAGAATCAGCTGTGTGGTGCTTAGAATTTTAAGCGGTAATCACATAATCAGTAATACTGAAAGTATTATTGAAATTATTGATTGTATGAGGGCAAATACTCATGGACCAACATAATAATACTTTCAGATAAATTTCAAAATATTGACGAAATACTGACTAAATACTATAGTATCAAATACTGTCAGTATTACTGCACGTGTGAGGGTCGCTTTACGATCCGTCTAACACTTGTCAAAATGTCATAAGTGAGGGGGAGGGAGGTGAGGGAATGAGCGGGGCTATCTGTCAACTGATCTTACACTATTCCCCATAAGGTTTCTACTCTACCCAAATCCTGTACTCACTGGTATAAATTATATGTCACTTGTCAATTTTGGAATTATCACTTTGATATTTTTTTAAAATTTATTTTAAAATCGGTTTAAACTGTGCTTATGTGTTTCAGTTATTGATATAAATTCATATCATTACAAAAAATTAGAGAATTTAAAAATCAAAGCATTTTATTTTTTATTTCATCAAAAGTTGACTTTTTTAAATGGAACAACCATGAGACACCAAGATATTTTTTAAAACCTCCACTCTCATACGAACAACTTTCATTTTAACAAATTTTGAAATTTTATGGCCTTGTTACAGTTAGGTGTTGTATATTTCACTCATTTATAAATCTATAAAGTCTAATGGTATATGTAAAAAAATAAGTTAAGTCCCAATTATTGAAGGAGGACTCACACCATTTCATAGTATGATTGCACGAGGTCTCACTTTCATTTCGAAAAAGTATTAATGCTTTCATATTATTTAAAAATAACTACTTCAAATTTTAATTGATTAAATTAAAAAAAATTCAATTAACATGATTTGTTTTTATTTCTTATTTCATTTTACATTATCACCTCATTGCTACAAATTAATCTGCTTTGCATGTGCATTATTATTGGTGTTTTACAAATTTTTATTCGATCAAATTTAATAAACAAACATTTTATTGCAGAAAACTCCGTTTGCGAATCCCAATAGCAACACCGAACTGGGTCAATTCTATAGAGAGTGGCAAGCAGCCCCCCCATTGAAAATGTTTACTGAAGTTCCTACAATAGCTGAACAAGTACAAGATCTCTCAAAGCAATTGGAAACCTATGAGATAGATATGCACAACTATGAGGATGTTCTTCAATCAATTTGTGAATCGCCAAATAACAATTAATTCTTTAATGTACATCAAATATGCTTATTTGTAACTTTATTTAATATTTATATTTTTCTAATGTAAAAGAAAAAGTTTTTAAGGGAAGATTTTTAAACTTCTATTGTACTGTTAGATTTATTATTTGGTCCAAGACTGATACATGTGACGGAAATTATGACTGTACAAAATTGTATATATTGTTATAGAAATTTTATATTTTATTATAAAATTTTTGTTGCTTAGTAAAATGTTTAAATTAATTTTCTATGCAACAATGCTATGAGATTATCGGAAAGCAGCAAGCTACATATTTCTATGTTCAATAATCATTGTACAGTCTGCTATTTAAGATTAATTGAAATGTTTTTGTATAATTGCATTATTTTCATTAGGATTAATGAACTATTTAAAATAAAATGCATCATTTAGTAACTACTGGGAAATTATAAACAGCTTTTGTTTTGCTTCTTTGATTTAAAATAGTAGGCCGAAACATTTCTCTAATTTTATTTTATGTAGAGACCATATAAATTTCTGTATATATTGGTAAAAGTATTTATTTTTTAACAGGTACCTAACAATTATTTCATTCAAGAGAGAAGTTATTACCCTTTAAGTGATTAATATAAAGGCTGCGACATTTCAGTTATTGTTATTGAATGACATTTGTATGTTATATTGTTTCTATTTTATGAGACATTGTAAAACATGTAGAAAAGCAGAGTTATGTAATAGATGAAATGTACAAAAACTATAACGTGTAACATATATACTTTATTTATAATGCAATATCTACAGTTGACAGTAAAATTTTAAATTATACAGTTATTTTTTTATGTTATGCCTGTGTTAAGTTTTATTAGTAGTTTATACAAAATTTTTCTAATGAGATTATAAGTATATATTATTTCATTAAAATAATTAATTATAAAAATTTCAGTTTATCTAGAATTATTAATCGTAAATCATCTGTGAATTTTGAAGACAGCATTGTTGATTTTTTAATGTTTCTTTTTATTGATTAATCAAATTACCAATATATTTCAATTTTGATAAATAAATACAACTGTAACTGTTCGAATAAATATCCGAGCTACTAGTTACCATTTTCGGTATTAAACTGACTACAATGTAAGCTCTGGCAACAGTATTGATAGTAGATTTATTCCATCACACTGTCCCATGTATCTATGTGCATACTAAAAAACACAGAGGCAGGTAAAATTCCTGTGTATTTGCAAATTTCTCAAGAGTGATTGTTTTTGCGCCATATATTGACGACTAGTGTGAACATAATTTGAAATTAAAAATAATTTATATTTAGCATTAAAATGTATTCGCACAATATGAGTACCGGGTGCTATTCAAGCTTCGGTGTTTATTCAAACATTTACTTATTCGTTTTCTTAGTTACCACTAGGTGTTGGGGATTTACAATTATTTCAATATCGCTCATTGCCTTTATTATCGTGAATTTTCTATTTGGGGAAATCAGTAAAAAGCATAAATATCAATATTTTTCTTCAAACAACTTTTTTAAGGCAATAAGAATTTGCCATGCTTATTTGAAGCAAAATCATTAGTAAGCCATCTCTAGTACATATAAATAAATTCAAAATTACGATATATTTCTGATTCGTTATTTTCAAAATTTCAAAATGGGATGTCCTAATTATTTTCTGTTAGAAATTTATACTTGATTTCAAGACTTGTATTTATTAAACTAGCACTCACTTAAAGGGTTAAAATAACAATGCATTGAATTTTTATACTTTTATTTTCATACTTTAAATTTTACAAATTGTTGAAATAAAAATAGTATAAATGTTATGGGATTATTATAATAGGCAAAAATGATTATACTAAATACATTCATTGCTTTTTATATTTTTGCCTTTAAAAGAGAACACAAATGTACAAAATTTAAAAAAAACAATCCAGTGGTGGTGCTGCAGTTGCAAAACTGAACGGCTCTAGTCAAATAATTTAATTATTTCTGAAACTATTGTTAATATCTATTTAAAAGAAAATCTATGAATATTTATTTAGTAAATCGACTCCACTCAGTTTACCTTTTTAGAAGCACAACCGCTGGAACTATCAAAGAGGTGCCTGTAAAAACATTTGAAATGTTTTTAATCATCGTTGACACAATTTATAACAATAATTTTATCATCTTTCCTTATAGTATTAGTTTTCCAATATAAAATTTCTATTTACAGAATTCTCATTTAATCATACAGGATATAATTTGCTCAATATTTAACTTAAATAAGTTTTAATTTAGTTACCTTTTAACAGGTTTCTTTGTAATTTTGGTCCATATATTTCTGAAAAAGGTACAAACCAGATTTTTAATCAACACTTCATACTTGTTTACTACTGATAACTGTGAAATATATCTTATCATCTATTTTGTTGTGTTTTATTTATATTGCAAAATAATTATGTACGGCTTTGATAATATTATTTTTGTGATTGTCTTATTGTAAAACATTTTATACCAAAATCAAATCTTATCACTAATTCAATTGGCAACTGAATGTCAGTTTAAAGTTGTGGACTTGCTGACTAGAAAGGTTTCAGAATGTGAGATAACCTATCATCTTAACCAAGATTTCTCATTTTGTTGACTTGTATGACTAACAATAAGTACTAGTTTTTATTAGAAGCTGTGAAAGATTTGGAATTTTCCTTTGGTTGGAAGCACTTATAGAAAATCTAATTTGCTTGTGTATCATTTGTGCACTATATTGTATAGGTTAATCTAAATGTAATTTTTAACAAATTTATGGGTAATGTAGGTGCGTCTACTAACATTTGAATCTTTTCGTAATTTTGAGATAGGCCTTATTAGCTTAGACAGCAATGGACGTAAACCCTAACAGATGCACAACTGCTATTGTATGGTTCTCAAATGAATCACAAGCAAATACTTATATCAAAAATGATATGTACACTAGAATAGTTTCTTGCTAGAAAAATACAATCAGTCAGAAGGAATGTAGTCCTTAGTTAAGTGACTTAAAAATATGCAAATTTGTTTAAACGTTGGCCTATTAGTGTCGTCCCTTTTCCAACACTGACACATTAGATCGTACATTTCATCTGAGCACAACGCTGGCTTGGTGAGCAGAACCTGTAACAAAAATAATTAAATAGTTTCACATTAATTTCAGGAAATGTGTCTCACCTGAAGTTCCCCTCCGTAATACATATGTTCGGCATTTTGGACTACTTTTTCATTAGATAGACTATCAAAAGGTTTCTCTATAGCAAAAGATAAAATTTCCCATAATGTAACAGCAAATGTCCATACACTACTTGAGCAAGTATAGCGATCCTGAAAAGAAGCGGGAATATACAACAAATATACGATCAGATAAGAAATAAAATATATGGAATTAGGTAACCAGGTATTCATATGGCATACATGTCCATTAGATTTACATTGGCCTCGGGTTGTCTATACCACAAAGGTGTCTATTACAAATTTTACTTGACTGTACAGTCGGAGGCTTTTTATAATATAGGTATGTATATTTAAAAAATTCTCTGACACTACATATATAAATATAATATGTATAGATTATTTTCTGACGAAATAATTTAAAGTTTCAAACAGTGAAGAGTAGAGAGTTCAAATTCAATTTAAAAAAATTAAGTTTTAAATATTGTATTAAGCTGGCAAGAAATTGTATACAACAGATTATCGATTTAATTATGTTTAATAAAAGATGTTTCCGGCATAGAATCGGTCACAAAAGTAGTCTGAGTGCTGCAAAAATCGATTCGTGCAGTGCGAGAAATATTTTTCCAGCACAAAACAATACTTACTAAAAGAATACTCTCCCATGGCAACCATCTAATTGGAGCTGGCGGTCGGCCACCGATTTCCGCATAGTCTTTTTTATACTGTGGCTTGCACATTGCGATATCACAAATTTTAATAACATATCCTCTACCAACCAGGCAATTCCTACGGACAAAAATAAAATTCAGTGGCTAATTTGGGAGAACAAAGTTTCAACCAATTACCTAGCTGCCAAGTCTTTGTGGACGACGTGTTTTGATTCCAAATATTTCATCCCGGATGCTATTTGTGTCGCCATGTACAGGAGGCAATCAACACTGAAAATAAATAATTACATTACTATAAATAAGAAATCGACATTTATTAAGACCGATGAATGTGGCTCTGACCCAATTCCGTTCACTGGCATTTTCGCCATTTTAAATTTTGCGACAAGTAAGCCAGGTGAACTTAATGTTAAAGCGGGAGGATTTTGTATAAAACAGAAACCACAGATTCAAGGAGGACGTAATTTAATAAACTTTCGGCGGAAAATATCGCAGAAGCGCTGAATTCAGAGGGCATGTCAAGGGATAGAAATATCGAAGATTATTTCTATTTCTTGCATTTTCGGCAACACATTAAAAACTCGAACTTACTGTTTTTACCTTTATTTTTGAAAGATGGTTTGTGAAACTAATTTAATTTGTATGTTTTCAAGTACCTTTACGGATTCTTATAAGTAGGTTATTTATACGGTAGACTAATTTAAATTAGGAGTTCACCATTGCCAACGGTATTATGATTAAACATGGACAATTATTTATATTTGCAGAGTAGTAGGTAGTAAGTATTTTTAGTGCTGATTGGGATAAAAGGATATAGAAAACAATTGAACATAGTGTTTTAAGGAAATCTTTGTCTATTATACTATTTTCTATTTTTAGTACTACTTGAAATTTAAAATGGAAAAGCTTAGAATATTTTTTCTCTCAGGATGAAAGGTACGTAGTTATAAATTTATTAAATTTTATAAACTTTATTTTAAACACAATTTATAATCAATAAAATGTGTGTTTTTTTTAAGGGT
>JAWQRP010000597.1:0-25776 GCA_033557875.1 Quadriops clusia
ACACAAAGCTGATGTCCTTAGGGTCGATTAGCTTAGTTAGGGCAAGTACATATTCCTTGATGGGCACTCCGTCAATTGATGGAAAGACAATAGCTTGGTCTCTTTTCGGGTATGACATTGTGGCAGTATCTTTAGAGTAGGATGTTTTGTCCGTAACACCCATGGAAGGAACCGGCAAAAATTTATGAAAAAGTTTGAAAAAAGTCTGGACTCGTTTATAAAACCTGAGCACCACATGTGAACACTGCGATGTCTGAACTCAGACGGTGAATTATTAAATTTTCTTACATTTAAAAATTTATTGGCCAGGTACATGTATTTACATAGTATCAATTTTGTTTCTTTATGGCTGTTAGGGTACATAGTATTAATTGTTTTTTATATGGGGAATCAATTGACCTTAACACCTTAACAAAAAGTTGGTGCAAATGGCTATTATTAAATTATTTTTCTGTATTTTCTTGGGTAAAGGTCATTTCATTAAAATTTTTTTTATTCTTCCAGTCGATGTTTTGCAAAGTTGGATATCAAATCACATGTAATAAATTCAACCTGGATGGATGTACTGTGTTGAGTGCATATAGCATTACTGAAAAACATGATTTCAATTTTGAACAATGTAAAACTTTAAAGAAAGAATCAAATTATTTTAAAAGAAGAATTTATGAATCCCTATACATTAAAAATGATAAAAACTCGATTAATTTTAAAAAAGATACGGCAAACATTAATGGTGTATACAATGTATTAATAAATAGAGACCTAATAATTGAAGATAAAGTGAATTTAAAGCATAATCAATATAGAGCAGTATAAATACCAAAAATTATAAATTATAAAACTTGGTATGTAAAAGCAGTGTAATGGTCCAATGTTCCGGGATTATTGCAACGATTCCACCGACAGCCGGCGTCACACATTATGCACAAAGATTGTGTATTCAGGTGCAATTTGGGCATTTAAAGTTTAAAGGGACAACGATCTATTCCGAGAACTGATCGCAGGTCCAACACGTCGACACGCCTACTGCCAGATGGGGTTCCGAGAACTCATCGAAGATGACCATGTGTCCACACGTGAGAACGAAGGATTGCGCTAATCGAAGAAAGTGAGGCTTGCGCAACCAGAATGCGAGGGGCCAATGCTATATAATGGGGTGTAGCGACGTTAATGGGACGTTCGTCTGCGACGGTTTCTCAAACGGCGAAGCTCTGTTCAAAAATCATTTCATATTGTTCATAGATAATTTCTCCTCATCATAACTTTGCACTCGTACAAGGTGTTGTCTTTGCACATTCGCTCGGTTCCTTCGTATTTGACTGAATGATAAGAGAATATGCAAAGATCCTACCTTGTGCCAACATAACTGTCTTTATTTCTCCCGGATTGTGCTCCAATTCAATTGGATAAGTACTTGTTACTCTGAGAGCTGGCCATGTTCCGCGACCTTTCTGTGTGAGTGTCCATTGATTGCTTTGATTGGGTCTACTCAGGTTCCTGCAATACATGCATTGCACGATAATTGGACCAGACAATCAAAGGTAATCTAATCCAGCTCATTCCGAAGGCGCTGATATAACAGTTCAAAGGAGTCTGGGTATCTTCTCACTCATGGGGTTCCGTGGGATTTATAAACTGTGCGATTTATCGACACTTCCTATGTTCCCCCGCTTGACGGCTGATATCGAAGGGTTGATGAGTACGTTCAGTTTATGAGATCTTGCTGATAACAGACGGAGAAGCGTACCACCAAAGGCAGAGTTGATCCCTTTATTTTCGCTTTAATATCTCGTGCGAACGACGATGTATTGGAGTTAAAATTAAGGTGTCAACAAAGGCTTACGTACAAACGACATTATTTGCTAACATTAAAATAGGGTTGTCTCACATTTAAATAAGCAAAACCATTTCAGAATAAGCCAGGTAGGGCCTTGCCGTCCCAGACAGCCATCTGTGACTGCAATTTGATACTTTTGGGACCGGTTCCTGCTGCTTGTTATTTATATATATACTTTATATATGCGCGTTTAGATTTCTTAAGTTATCTAGTTGTGCATTACCTGATTGTAGGGATTAGTTAGCTCCATAAGTGCACTTTCTATTGACTTACTTGTATTTAATAATTTTGTTAATCTTGCGAGATATCCTTGTAATTTGTATATTGTTTATATTTATTTTATGCCGTTTGTCTCAATAGACGTCTTAAACCTGTATGTGTTTCAATTGTTCACTTCCCTTCACCCGTAAACAAAGAGTTTGTTGCTAAAGCAAGAACCAATTATTTGCCGAGCTGTACTTAACGTAAACAATTGGGTACTACATTTCACTTCGTAATAAAAATCCTAACCCTTTTAGTTGACGATCATGCCTAAAGCGACGACCATGCATTAATCAATAAAAATACAAATAAAAAGCAGATTTGGTCCCGTTATAGCAGATTGTTATATATGTTTTTTTAGTGAAAGTATTTTCATATATTGATTGAAGAAATGTTTCAAATAAGATTAATCTTTTAAGCGAATGTATATGTCAAATAAGATAAAACAAAGAAAAAAGAATCGACGAAATAATGAATAATGTTAATTAATTGAAAAATGTGTCTTGTGATATGTTAGAAGTGTTAAGTGATATAAGATAGGATTTTAACTGTTTCTCTTGTAATTTGATTAGTTTTTGTTTATACTACTTAAGTGTAAAATTAGTTTTCACATGTTGAATAGTTTGTTTATTGTAAAATTTTTATGTTTTGTTTTATATATAGACAATTTTATATATACAGATAATCTCCATATACAAACTAGAAGATGCTTACAAATGATAAGCGAAACATCGTTAGAATAAATAAAAGAAACTAAATGAAAATTTAAATTTAATTTAAGACCAATAAAACCCAAGAAATTAAAAAATAAAGATTCACATATTTGTTCTGGATTTTCGCTTGGTGCCTTTAACTGAACATGAGAACAATCGATGGCTCCTATAATGTTTGGAAAACCACATCGAAGTCTTTGCTGTCCAATGTTAAAAAACTGTTGGACCAAGTTATTAAATACAGATCTGGTTAACCTACTCCTCTGAAGAAATCACTATCACTAACACTTTCTATATAGGAAATTGTGGCACTTTCTTGTTTTCACTACCACTGTCAGAACTTAACAATTCTACTGTTGGTTGACGTTTCGGCACGCAAGCAAACTGAATAAGAATACCAAAGTTACTATAGTTGCAACTACTTACCACATTGCTAAGGAGATACCACCATTCCTAAGGAGTAAGTATGAATTAGAATGACCCCGTAAGACAACTTGACTCACTTTCCGCAGGTAAAAGTTCAATTTTAAGATTTTAACCCACGATTCATAAGGGAATAATATTCATTGGGCCTATTCGTTGTGTATTTATTAAAATTATATTGCACTAGGCCGAATGAAAAAATCAAGAGTATATAAATGAAAACAACAATAACAATAAGATACTTTAAAGATTAGTTTCTTACTTGAATAGACGCTAAAGACATCAATTTTGTCGCTATAAGCACATTAGAGTTATCAGTGGCAGTAAATATAGGAAAATAGTTGCTTTCTATATTAGCCATGCAAACCCTACACATTTTGCTAAAATTTATGCAGATTTGAGTATTGTAATCGGTCATGTTTGACGAAGATCAATAAAACATGGGAAAACATCCCCTATAAATATTACATTTTGAATTGCTTGTCACTGTCGAAAGTTACGTCGAAATGCTTACGTCAATTTCGTAGTATGGTCAGGGTTTCGTATAAATAAAAATATTGAATTGAATGTTCAGGGTTTCATATAAATAAACATATTAAATTTAATGTTCGTATAAGAATGTATTTATGTTTTTAAATATAATAATTAAATATAGGATTAATTGAAGTGTTGTTTCGCCTATTCGTCGATTAATTGTGTTTTTATATGTATTGTAACTTAATTATATGTACGGTCGATGTAGTACACATATAGGCCTATACATATACCAACTGTTCGAATTGAAATGTAAGGCAAAAAACTCGTTGATCTTCAAAGATGCGATAAAGAAACGACAGTTTTTATGTTACACTTCAAAACGAACACGTTGTATACGCATATTTACATATCCAGCGGATGTCAAAATGTGGGACTATCAGCAACCGTCAAACTAGATAAGCACAGAATCTAAAAAAATAATGTGTCTACATATTGTAATATATATGTATCACTGTCTAATATGTATGTGTTAATACAGAGGTGCATAAAAATGGAAAAGAAATTAACTAAGATTATATTTCATCATAATTTATTGAAAAACTTAAATGTTTCCAGCAAACTCGCGTCATTCGTATAAAGGAGATTTGAACAAAATTATCCAGAAAATATCGGAGCTGCTACGCCATCGACGTCTTCTACCCTAGCGTCACAAGATGCTAGTTGTCGAATTTGATTCTAGGAAAAAATAGTTAAATATAATTATATAAATAGTTCATATATTTTCAAACATATGAAGTACAGTCGGTTAAAGAATAAAATATACACCCCCTAATACCGTATTGGTTGTATACTTTATTCTTTGAGCAACCGCAGTAAAATATTGAAAATAAAACCTAAGGGTACATGTACAAAGGACGCTGGTTTTTCGCGATGGAAACAAGCGACTGGTTACCTAATAAAAGTACATATGTAAAAACACCGACTTGTTTTGCTTTAATAAAAACATAACAAACGCACGCCGATGCGCTAGTCGAAAACAAGTCGGTGTTTTTACAAATATACTTTTATTAGGTAACCAGTCGCTTGTTTCCATCGCGAAAAACCAGCGTCCTTTGTACATGTACCCTAACGTACTACTAATAGGTGACAAATTGTAGTAGCGGATTTCATAGCAGAGTGAAATTCCGAATTGTCGATATTTCTCTTCCCAGCATTCCAATCCCTCGAGAATGTTACTTGTCCCTCGCAAAAATGGATGGCCGCCAAAGATAAAACAACCACTGCGATACTGAGGATAGGCATCTTGCTTGATCTGCATTAAAAAAAAAGTAAAAACACCAAATTAATTACAAGCTGAATATACAAAAAGTTTTTTATGGATAAATAAATAAATGATTTCACATTTTATAAATAAATAAATAAATCTTACTGGAAAATTCGTGACTCCATTCTTCAGTGCCTTATGGTGACGTTCTCTAAAAGTTGAAGCAGTGAGAGTTTCTGTTGAACTGAAATCCTCTCCTCTTTCAAAGTCCTTTTATACAAACTCAAGAGCAGAGAAAATCCTCCGGGATTACGGTAATACTTCTATTTGCATTTATGCATGGGAATTATCAAAGCAGAAAGTTTCCTTTGAAAATAAAAATAGGCTGTTCCTCGCATTAAATCCCTCGCGGCGTAATATTTTCAAATAAATATCGATGTGGTAAATAAACATTAGATAATGTCACAAAGATGTAATATATACTACAATAATATTACCAAATAGCATTACTAAACGACAAGCATAATATGAATAAAATCAGTTCTTTTACATGTACTATACATCTACCTACATTTATTACTTTGAATTGTAAAACAATTAACTGCTTATCTTTTTGAATATTTTGGAACTAGATGCACATTATATGTAGCTAATTAATTAATGTTCCCCGCGTCTACCTGACTTTCAGTAAAGTTAATATAGAAAAGTAAATAAAATATCTCTTTCCTAAAACGTAGATTTATTTACCGACTTTGCGTTTTATTTTTCCTAACAGTGGCATTAAAACATCACCGTCAGCTGTATTTGAAAGAGATATACACATGAGGATTTTGCCAATACTCTTTGCGTAAGTACAAAACCAAAACGATTTCTTAGGGATCAAGAGCCGTAAAGCACTAATAAAGAAATCCAATAAAAAATGTATGGATATTGGTCGGCTTTGATCTTACTTTCTACTACCAATCCAAATGTTCGCTCGTGTGAAAAAATCGTCGCAACTTGCGTCTGTATTCTTTGAAAACATTCAAATCCTCGCAGTTATTCCCATAGAGGATTTTTACGAATTGCCGTAGGCTAAAAATTATATTTTATCTTTTAAAAAGAAAATCGGTTTATGTATTTTTACTTGCACACGTGTGCGTAGGGGCATTTTATAATCTGTTTTGTTTAAATCAATCCGACTTTATTTCAGTAATGTGAATCCTGCGCGACCCCATTTTATAAAACGTTTACTGTTTTTTTATAATCTAAATACAGAAATTACATTTTAAATTAACGCGCCGGGAAATCTGAGCAGAAAAGTTTTTTAATTATAAAAATCATTTAATTACAAAAATCATTTAATTTTAAAAATCAGACTTGTCATGTTGCATTACTTCTCGACGTTCATTAATTCATAGCTTTAAAAAACTTCCATTATAACACCCTTACTGTTTATTCTACAACTATATTTATGAATCACAATTTTTAAATTAAAACTCCAATTTACTTTTTCTAATGAGTTTAATTTAAATTCATAGTACATTTTTACATACACCTGAAAAGAAGTCCATTAATTTATGTGGCATGATATCAAATTCTAACTCTACATAAAAGTATATCACGTGGCTTTTACACATTTCATTCGTACAATGCACAAAATTATATAATCAGGCATTATAATGCACTATTGTAGACTACACAATAGGTTTTTCTTTGGATTCATAATTATAATTATGTTGATAACAAACAAAAATTCATTGTAGAAAATATATAAAAGTACTTAAATACATTAATTTATTTAATTGACAACTAGAATATTACTGTAATACTTTACATACATGTTAAAAAACCTTCACTTCAAAGATTTTTATTAAATTAAATCTAAACAGTTTATAATTATAAAATACATTAGTACCTAAATACACATTCTCTGAACAACTCGCAATTTCATTAAGTAAAATAATAAATTAGACATTTGTTTAAGCTTTTGAATGAATATGCATATGTTTCTTTAAATACGACTTCTCCAGGAAGCCTTTTTGGCAAATCGGACATATATGGCATTTATCCCCTTTATGTATCCGTTCGTGAACTTGCAAGTTGTAAAGATTGTTAAATGCCTTCGCGCAAACACTACAAACAAACGGCTTCAAGCCAGAATGGACTAGAAGATGTTGACGCAATTGCGGCTTCCCTATAAATCTCTTTCCGCACTGATTGCAGGCAAACGGCTTTTCCCCAGAATGTCGCATCATGTGATTGTAAATGTTCGATACGTGATGTCCGCACACAGAACACAATACCTTCGCGTTCCGCAGTTTGTGAATGTTCCTATTGTGATTATAAAGTGCACTAGAATTCTTAAACACTTTGTTACAGGTTTTACAAGGAAACCGCGTATTCACAGCCTGCTCTACGGGCACGCACATGTGTGTCTTTAATTCGGCTTTCTCGGAAAACGCTTTGAAGCAATGGTTACATTTAACTACTTTATACTTAACTGAGTAACTAATATTCTCTGTGTGAATCAATTTGTGTCTGTTCAAATGTTCCGGATTTGAAAATCTTTTTAGGCAATGACTGCATTCATGTGGGAGCTCTTCATTTGTATTATGGGTTAACATGTGGCAATCGTAATTTGTTTGTATTACAAAACCTTTTCCACATTGGTCGCACTTATAAGGATATTCTTTTAGATGTTTAACTTTATGAGTATTCAGGTGATTAAGTTTTTTAAACACACGTTCGCACTGGTCGCACTTAAACTGATTTTGTTTACGATGAGTTTCTAAGTGAGTCCGTAACGCAGAAGCAGTGAATTCCAACGAACACATCACACATTTATGTAACTTTTCCTTGCGATTATGAATGCTGACGTTAGAATTTTTCAAATTTGGCTTCCCATAAAATTTCGTTGCAGGGTTAACTTTGCTTTGAGATGGAATTCTTAAGTACTTTTTCAAAGCTTTGTGTGTGTGAGCATGATCTCTAAGTTCGAAAGCTGTAAACTCTTTAGTGCATATTGGACAAGGATGTAACATAGGTGTAAATTTTTCTTCATCTTGATCAGAGTTGAAGCCTTCCTCATTGTCTGTTTTAATTTTCATTCTTCTCCCTCGTCTTCTCATCGGTTGTTCCATTTTATTGGCAGAAACCTCATAGATTTCTTCCCTATTAGCATCACTTTCTTCTAATAACTCCTCTTGGTATTTACTTCGTCTTGTCCTCTTCGAAAATACTTTATGTTTAACTTCATTATTCATTTCAGATTTTATAATTACATTTTGCCTGTCTAATTTGTTTGAGTTCCGTTTACACGCTTCCTTTTGTGCCAACGAAATGCTTTCAATGTACTTATCTCCGACATTACTGTCAATATCAAAACTGTCATCGTTATCATCAGCATCTTCGCTTAGATTGGTCAATATGCTCGGCCTCTCATCAATATCGGTGAAACTGTTTGAAATATTATTTAATTTGTTTATAGCGTTGGCAATATTATGCATATTATGAGAAATATTTTCAACGTTGTTGTCCATTCTCATGGCATTTTCAGATATAGAGTTAACTTCGTCAGTAACTTCATCGCTTACGTATGCAAATACTTCAGGTTGTACTTCTTGTTTTATGCAATCTGATACATATTGCTGGAGGACGTGGTAGGAATGTTCAAATTGAACGATGAATTTGTATGCACCGTGTATAAGAGGTACACAATTCGGACATACCAAAGAGGGAAAGCCATCATCAGCGGAGATCTAGAATTTAAAAAAAAATAATTAAAGGTACGTCCATTTGATTTTTTTATTTATAAAGTATAATTTTAACATTATTAAACAGTCTTACAATTGTGTCAATAAGTTTTTGATAAAGATTAAGGTATGCTAATTGAGCGAAACTTGTGAGAAACCTATGGTCACCATTCAATGCTTAGGTGATTATTAAATCTTTGAACAACAAAGACTAATAATGTCTAGTGTGTAGAAAAAGTGAGTCAAATAATAAGTTATTATAATTTGGAGTTTCAGAATTCACTGACACAATTAGTGGACAAAATAATTGAGATCATTTTCCGTATTCGTGGATAAAAATTTCGTTATTCGTGGACTAAAATGATCTCAAAAATAAAAAATCGATATGAATGGATTGTAATTGTTTTTTAACTAAATACTGCAATGTTAAGAAATAAATATATTTAATGTTAAAGATTCATGGACTTTCAACAATTTCATTGACAAAGTAAAAATACCAAATAACCATGAATTGTTTTCTTTAGACGTAGTTTCTCTTTATACAAATATCCCCAAAGACTTAGTATTCAAAAGCATTGGAAAGATAATGAAAAAAATACAAAATTGAGTTTTGAATTATTCATTAGATCAATTGAACATTGCTTAAGCTCTACTTGTTTCCAATACAACGGGAAATTTTATAAACAAACATATGGGCTACCAATGGGTTCACCACTTTCTGCAGTTTTAGCCAATATGGCAATGAGTGATTTAGAAAAAGATATAATTGAAAACTTTAAAAATCTAAATATAGAAACTACTTTTTATAAAAGATACGTTGATGACATTGTTATTTGTACTAAAGATATTGACAGAAGAAATTTTAAACCAATTTAATAGTTACCATCCCCGAATAAAATTTACTATAGAGAAATCAAATAATGACATGTTAAATTTCCTTGACATGATTCTTATTAAAAAAGATAATATTATAAAAACAAAATGGTTTACAAAAAGTATATGATCAGAAAGGTATACAAATTTCAATTCATATTGTGAAAAGAATTATAAACATAGTGTAATGGTAGCCCTCAATGATAGAGCTTTGAAATTATGTAGCTGTGAATATAGAAAAGAATGTTTAGAAAAAATAAATAATGCCTTAATAAAAAACAATTTCCCCAAAAAATTAATTAACGAAACAATTAAAAAAAGAATAGATAAATTGTATAACTCACATAAATATAAAAAAAACAGAAATACCGATGTGCAATTGGTAACTATAGAATGCATCAGAAAGTCTATAAAATGGTATAACAAATACTATAGTTTTTTTACTTGCTCGATATAACAATGCTGAATAATGCATATAATATGTATTTGGTAAAAAATCGGAAATTCTTTGACTCTATTGCGTTTATTAATCCATGTAATACGTTCGGCCAGCATTTCAAAAAAATAATGTTCAAAAAATAAATGTTAAGAATAGTTCTTATGTGTAATTATAAAGATTGTCCAATAAAATTTAATATTTTACTTTTTTTTTTATTTTTGAAAAATGTGTCTAATTAAAACACTTCTTATACACATATATCTGTTTTTTATTACCTTTTATTTATTACTATAATTGTTACTGCTTTATCAATAAATGTAATAATGTAATTATTTATTTTTATTACAAAATACAGCATCGTTATAAGTACAGGACGTTCATCTTATTATAGCAAACCAGTTGTGCCACTAAAATAGCAATTTTTTCTTTGGATTCCTGTCATTCTAAGAAAAAATAAGAAATATTTCACACAAACACATAAACAAATTTACTCAGTTACAGACGTGCAAAAGCGTTTATGAACATTAATTAGCTGCAATGGTATTAATTAGTAATTGTGGAACATATGTCATATAATCCCAAGAATTTTTTCATTCCCTATTCATGAATTCCTTATTCAGAGGGTCTTTACAGAACGCATCCGCCGCTAATAAAAAGCATTGACCATATACGGGAAATTGTAAAGAATATTACAAAGTTAATATAATCGCCATAAAATAATAAAGTAACGCTACTGTAGTTTTATCATTGTGTACTTAATAATTTGACTATGCATACATAAATGGATATTTTAAAAAAAGAGAATGTACGGGAACTTACTGGCACAGACGTTATTCTAGCAAGTACATCAGACAAACTAGAGACGTTCACTTCCAATATTTCTGTGCCCTCGAGGTTGCTAAATACTGAACGCATACTTTCCCCTTCTACCAAACATATTCTACAAATTTTGCCGATATTCAAAAAGGGAACGACACTGTTAAAGGTTGACATGTTTCTTAGGTTTTGTAGACAAAACCCTAGCTAAAATACAAATATTTACAACATTTGACAGAACGCTAACCTATAAAGTTGACATATGTGACATAAACATTGTTTGATGCCAACTTAAACGTATGACCAACATATAATACTTTGTCACTACATACTTAAGAATTTGAATCAAATACAAATTACAATCAAACTTAAAAATCGTTTTTGTTAAAATGAATTACTTAAACTTGATAAAGAACACAAAGTATTATAATTGATGCTAAGCAAAATACTTTTAGACTTCTGTTGTGTTATTCTGTATTGTACTGGAATATAGCATTAAAGAAATGCAGTTCTCAGAAGGGGCAAAAGGATATTTTCTAGACTGTATGTAGTAGGTGGATTATAAAATAATCTTGCAATTAATAAAAGAAGTCTAAGTCATTATCCATTATACCCCCTCTTAGATATCTTCTTGAGTCTTATGCGACCATCAAATAGGTGTTAGTCTGCCAAAAATAATCTAGTCGGTAATATCGAGGCATCCTTTTATTTTCTGATAAAGTAAATAAAAGAGTTCTTTACTATCTAAGTTTTAAAATAGGAAGAATAATAGATATTAACTCATCTGATGAGATGTCTAGGCTGGGACTTAACTACTTAATCCTGAATAAAAATTTCAAGTTAGTAATTCTTCATTTATTATTTCCATATACAAATGTTTTTCTGTTTAAACTTGACTACAAGTCCAGATAACTGTTATCTGTAACTCACTATAATATAATAATAATAAAATAGTTACTTTGAAAACGTTCTTGATGTTGATTTAATAAAAATCAACACATATTTGACGATTTTTGCCATGCATGTAATTTATAAACGTGAATATTCAATATCAACTAATATAATTTACTGAAGCATTAAAATTAAAAAAAATAAATAAAACAATTTATAATTATCCAACGGACAATATCAATGCTAAAAAAAATTTCATAAATCTACAATTTTTCTTCTAAAAATATTGACGAAAATTATAACTTATAATCAGGAGTGTGATGTTTGATGACAATAAAATTCTGTACCCACACATACTGACAAACCTTTTACAAATGTCTGTCACACTTGTAAATATCATCTAACCCATGGCGAAACGTTTTTCTCACGGTACTATAAATTGGAGTCTTCTAGCATCGGTAGTGCCTCACCAAAGTAGACACCAATTTAAAGTATTTCGAGAAAAATACGACCTACTGCTAAGGCGCTGCACGGAGCTGCCATACGAACCTCCAAAAATCGATTGGAATTATTTCAAGAAAGAGATAATAGAGCTGGACATGGTGGATAATTTTAAGCGGGAATATGAGGCATTGAAAATATCATATCCCCCAGAAAATACTAGTGAGAAAATCAACGCCTACGAAAAAGAAGTTAAAGCTCACGTGACCCAAATTAAAAAAGAATCTAATGATCGAATTGCCGAGTATAACAAAGAATTACAATACATAGGTGGACTAATACCTTATGAAGAGATGACAATGGATGACTACTATGATGCTTTCCCGGACACAGCTTTAGATACTTTAAATCGCCCATCATTTTGGCCTCACTTGCGCGAAGACCAATTAGGATATGAAGAGCAACTGGCTAAGGAAGAAGCTGCTAAAGCTGCAGAATTAGCTAGAAAGGAAAAGGAGAAAAAAGAAAAAAAACTAAAACAAGAAAAGAAAAAATAATTTTACTTTACGTGCTTGTGGATGTCAATGTATTTTTATATATTACATTTAACAAGTATTAAATATTTTTAATTATCAGCAACTTTGTGAATCATTTTCATATGTAACTTCAAATAATTAACTTCGAGAAATCCTCGATGACACATTTCACATTCATGGGGCCCTTTATGGCCCAACATGTGCATCTTCAAATTGTGGGTTTTCGTGAACCCTTTCTTGCAATATACACAATGATATGGACGAAAACCTGTATGAGTCCATTCGTGGCAATCTAATTCGCCTTTTGAACGCAACGATCGATCGCAATATCGACAAGAATAAGGTCTTGCACCAGTGTGCGTACGTAAATGTCGATTTAACCCGCACTTCATGCTGAAACTTTTATCACAATATTCACAACGAAAGTTTTTTTCTCCAGTATGTACTCGCATATGATATTCTAAAGCTACTGCATAGTTAAAGCCTTTTCCGCAAATAGTGCACAAGTGTTGCCGTTTGTTTTCATGTACCGATAAGTGAACTTTAAGGCTATTATTCGTTAAATATTGTTTTCCACATATGGTACATGTATATTTCTTTTCTTTATGTTTAAGATTTATATGATTGTACAAGGATGTTTTGGATTTAGCAAAAAATCCACAAATTTGACATAGCATGAATTCTTCTCCCATCAGGTGAAAATCTTCTTTGTGTTTAGTTAAACTACCAGAAGATTGGAAGGTTCTATTGCATATATCACAGCGTATCACTTTTATTAAATTAGATTTTACTCGTTTCTTTTTGGAATATTTTCTTTTACCACCTGCACCAACTTGGATATTTTCTTTTTCACATGCACTGCTGTTATCGAAAAAGAATAGATCATTTTCATAATCATCTTCGTCATCATCTTCATTACTTATATAGTCAACTCTTTGAATTAAAATAACTTCTTCACAATCACTAGCACTTTGAACTTTATGAGTTTTAAAATCATTCTGGTTATTAACGAAAGCTGCTGAAATCTCAGTTCCTAAATTCTTCAAAAAACTCTCATAAATCTGCGGGTCATCTTCTTCATCCTCGATGATAAATAAATCACCAATGTCATATTTTCCTTGCTTTGTTATTAATTCTACTGAAGCATTTGGAGGGGTTTCTTCGTTTAAGTTATTCTTCGTAAGGGCACCTGTCCGTTCAAAAAATTCCATTAGGAGTTTTTCCGAAGTTTTAAATGTATCCTTTAGTTTTATGGTTTGCTTCAGAGGGTCTAAGCATTGTTGGCAAATTTTAGATGGGTATGATTTTAGTTTAGGAATCTGAAACAAAAATATTTGTAAAGTAAGTAAACTAATGAATTCTTAACGGGTTTTTTATCGTACAAATCAATTTACTGCATCTAAGCAACACATAAAAAACAAAAAGTTTTGAAGATTCATTTCAAAATGTCCAAGTGAAACAACCTTCCAACAAAAATTATAATACACACATCAAAATTAAAATGTAGCTCTTACTCGGACTATTAGTTTATAAAGAAGGAAAAAGAGTCGAGAGAAATGTTTACTGTTTATAAGTCAGCTATAAATGGTTTAGCCAGAAACTTCAGATACTTGACAACAACGGCTAACATTCATAATTTGACATTTTATTCCCCAAATCATAAATTATTCAAGTATTCAAATGTTCCAATGAGAATTCAACAATGCTGTCATGGCAGAGAGCAAAAAGACGACGCGTGCACTGTCTGCGGGAAAAGAGATCGTTGTACTCCAGGAGGAGGAGTTTTAGAAAAATGTGCCTGTCCTAATTTATCCACTGAGTGTCCAACATCGCAGTGTCCTGGAGGAGACTTGGAAAATTCTGTTGGAAAAAGTCTTCAAATTATTTCAATATCCTTAATCTTAACTGGACTTACTATCGGAGGCTGGTTATTTTACATTAATCCTCCAGATGTACCAATTACTGAAATAACTGAGGAAGCTGGCGAAGAAAAGAAATGTGGTCTAAAGACGTGTGGTGAACCAATAGAGGAAGATGAAAAGGATAAAAAGAAGAAGAAGAAGAAAAAGTAATATTAAAAATAAAAAGGTTCATTTATGCTGAATTAACTCGTTGAACACGGAGGGTAAACAACATATTAGAATTAAATTGAGTTGGGTTTGAAGATATATTTTTTTTAAATTACTAAGAAATTAAGGACAAATAACTGTAAAATGACGATGAATAATATGTTCAAATTCCTAACTACAAATAATAACTAGAATCTGGTAATTTCTCTTTATTCAAGCAACTAAAAAGCAGATTCGCATTGTGTACAACTTTTCATGTTATTTTATGTTCACTTCTTCTTCTTCTTCCTCTTACATTTTAATTCAACATCTGGAGGATTAATATATATCAACCAAGTTGCAATAGCAGCCGTTGTCAAGAACAGGCTTGACAGTAGCATGTGAATTCCTGTATTTCTGTTTATCTCTTCGTTACATTGACTAGAACCAGTAGAACTATACATGTTCAGAGGAGCTGTATCCAAATAAGTAGGTGTTGGATATTCAGTAGTCAAATTTGGTTTTGTGCATTCTTTTAGCTGTAACTTGACTGGTTTTTTCGAAATAGCAGGGCCGTCCAACGTATTGAGATCTAACGACTTAAGATTAGTTTGCCTCGCTTTCGCATCACATGCTAATGTATATTTAACATTTCCACTGCCTCCGGATTGGTTCGTCGATAAGTCTTGCATATACAACAACTGCTCCTTAAACCGCAAAGGATTCTGCTTTGAAAGCCTACATTTCTTATCAGTGTTGCATTCTTTAAATAAATTGGAGCTGTTGGCAAAAAAACGTTCAATTTCTAGGCTCTTCAACAGTGATACCTGGGGGCTTTGCGCAACTTTCTGCACCTGAGCTTGAAAAGCTAAGTTACCATAGTTGGGACCGACCTTCCTTACGGCAGCCTTTGCAAATAATCTAGCAAATTTTAACATATTTGATTTGTTCACCTAAGACTCTCCAGTTTGTGCTATATTTGTAGGGCAACTCTTCTGCTAGTCAGTTGTTTGAATCTTGAATTTTTTTGCATTTTACTTGAACTTTATGACATTTTAATATGCTTTTGGATTTTTCGTTTATTTTTGACAAAAAGGTATAAACAAATGTTTTAATTATATTAATTATTTGTGCATCATAGTGTGTTTTGCAAGTTGTATGATCTAACATATTTATTTATGTTTACAAATGAGTGGTCCAATTGCTATACCTCTTAAGCCGTAAGAAGTTAAAAAATGTCACATTCACATCTCTGGATTAAGTTTTCAAGTTTTGTTGATCTAAATTAGAAGGAGGGATCAAACCTAATTAATAGCTAGTCTCTAAAATTATAAAAGAAAATCAGTACAAATTAGTTACGTGCATAACATATATAAAATCTGTCAAGATACTCCATCTAGATGAGTTCGGATGCAAAAACTGGTAAATAAATTTTTTGAAAATAATCTAGCTGGACAAAATTCAATTTTGGTACCTGACTATTCAGATAAACCAGCTGGTTATTTTGAAAGTAGACAAACTATATTTTATGGAAATAAGATTTGTTTCCCAAAAAGTCCCGTTAAGCCTAGTCCACACTTGTGTCATTTACCCGTGTCTGTATCCCTATCCGTTGCACCGTATCCATAGTGTGGACGAGCAAACGTTGCCTCAGTCCGTGTCAAAATTATGACACGCCATGCAACATGTCACGGAACGGAGCTGAACGCCGAAAACGCGGTTTTTACCCGTCACATCAAAGGATGATACGGAAACTGAGTGGTGGGAGTGTTACGGCAGTGTGGACGGGCACCCCCGTCGACGAGTGTCATTCTCCCGTGTCACCTCAGTCTGTTGTTCCTTTCCGAGGCGATCAGTTAGTGCGAGTTTTGTTTGTTTGCAATGGCAACTGAGTGGAATCAAGAGGAAACGCTCAAACTTATTGAGAGCTATAGGAAACACGGTTTGTTGTGGGATCCAAAAAGCCCACATCATTTCAACAAGTTAAAGAAACTTGATGCTTGGGAGGAAATTGGGAGAGAAATGGGAAAGCCGGCCGACGAGTGCAAGAAAAAGGTGAAGAACCTGTTGTCAGCTCTTCGAAGAGAGAAGATGAAAATAGGGAAGAGCATTGGCACTGGGAAAGGTACGTATAAGTAGCATTTAGAGTCAAAATGGTTACCTACTTTTTCAAATTTGAAAGCATTCGTTGATTGATAAAATTATGAATAGATTATAAAAGCAGTGTATACAAACAGGAATGTATGTACAATATATAAACACATTGAAATACGTATAATCATAGACAAAGGAATATACAGGGTGTTCAGGTGAATGTGTAATGCAAAAAACGCGGCGTTTTTTGATCTTCAAAGAGGCGGCAAAAATGCACCAAAGAAGCAACAGTTTTTATGTTACACATTCATCTGAACACCCTGTTTGCAACTAAACATGTCAACAAATGCGTAGCTAAAAAACATTAATAAATCGTTTGGAAATGTAGAGGCACTGCAGTCGAATTCGTGATCTTAGCAACGAAAGTTTGCCACAACAAAATGTAGGTAGCACACATAAAAATACTTACTAAAATCGATTGTTTGTAGATACAGAAGAGGTGTACAAGAGCACATGGTACGCTTTTGAAAGCATGATGTTCCTCTGGGATAAGAACAAACCCAAACAAAAATTAAATACTGTAAGTTGACTATATTTAACCTAGTTAACATTAATGAGATTTGAAGATACCTATAGGTTTTATGTACAGTAAATAGTAATTTGTGTATGAAGCTCATGCATAATCCAATTGCCACGGTAGTTTGCCTTCGTTCAGAAAATAATCAGCTAGTTCTTCTCGTATATCACAAACACTGGACCTGGTTCTGCGTCCAACTCCAGTCAGGGGAAGGAGTGATCCCCGGTCGCTCTCTATTCCCCTCCATGACCCATCTCTCAGAGCACCTGATTCTTCAGAATCAAAAGATCCCCTCGGGGTATACAGTTCTGCAGAATCAAGTCGTCGCCGTAGAAAGTTGTGTAATAGTATAATTGTTAGAACTACTAGTGCAGCTTTTAATGGTTGTAACGACATGGGTCTTCGAAGTACTCGAAAACCCGACGATAATATCCCAAAAACGTTTTCGACTACTCTCCGACCTCTACAGTGCCTATAGTTGTAAATTCTTTGTTTTGACCCCCGAGAGTGGTAACCAGGATAAGTTTTCATTAAATTCTCAGCCATAGCAAAGGCCTCATCGCCCAGAAAAAAATTAGGCAATTCTCTCTCTCTTCCTGGTAATGGACTGGGGTCAGGGAGGTTCAAAGTTTTTTCTTCCATTCGCTTACATAAAACCGTATTAGAGAAACGCCGCCATCAGAAATCCTGCCCTGACAACCGACATCGACGAATGTGAAATTATAACTGGCATCAACTAAGGCAAAAAGTACAATACTAAAATATCCTTTATAGTTTATATATTCACTGCCACTTTCATCGGGGCACTCAATTGCAACGTGCTTGCCATCGAGAGCGCCTACGCAGTGTGGGAAGTTTCATTTGTCGTTAAATTCAGTAGCAATCTCCATCCATTGTTCTTGTGTTTCTGGAATCTGCAAAAAAAATATTGAAAATTAAGACTTCAACTACATTGTAGTTGTATATAATCAACTTAGTAAACTAGTAACTTACTGAAAACATTTTTTTTCAAATTTCAATTTTATAGGAAGTAGGGGTAGTGAAGGTCAAAAAATCATCAGATTCTCAACATTTTTCCCCCTATTAGGGTTAGATATTTGTATGTTATGATGAAAACTTGTTTTTCAATTAATAATTTCATAGAAAATTGTGGCGGAGAAAAGGGTAAAAAAATCATCCGATTCGGGCGAGGAGGGAATCCGTCAGTCAAAAACTGTACCTATCAGTGATTCATTTGAAACTTATTTGATAGGAAATGAAGATCCCCTGTAATGCATGCATTATTTAACAATGTTTCTTGTTCACAGCTGACAACTTCAGAAACAAATAAACGAAGGTACGTCAGAGGAAACCATGTCACTTGATCAACCGACTGTTTTCCAGGATATACAGCCTGCTGCCCTCAATGATACGAGCTCAAATATGACTTCATCTACAAAACGTATTATTCCACCAACACCCAAGAACGCCAAAAAAAAAAAGAAGGCGCTAGAAGATGAACGACTTGACAAAGCATTTAACATTTTAGAAAAATCAACAGAAACGGAACGTGACGAATCTTACTATTTTGCCCATTTAGTCGCATCTAAATTACGTTCGTATGATGTCTCTACCCGATCTGCCATACAAACAGATATTTTGAACGTTTTTGTCCGAGCTAATTCCGGATTTTACAGAAATACAATAGGCGAAACGAGCTGCTCCAACCGTACCTCTTCTGTTAACTCAGACTCGAATGCTTCAGGTACTTTTCTACAGGGATTATTCCCTCATTATTCCCCTGAGATGTCTCAAGAGGAACAAGTTAATGGGGATGACCCTACGATAACCATGCTATAGTCACACACAAAAATAAGGTTTTTCAAGTTACAAATGTACTCTTGTTTTCTGTATAAATAAAGTTAAGTTATTTTATAAAAGTGTCTTGCTTACCTGTATATAACCTTTCAGTGCTTCCACAATCGCTCCACAGACTTCTGGGATGACAGTGCTAATGGTTTGTTTGGAGACTTTAAACAGTAACTGGAGGCTGGCGTAAGAATCTCCTGAAGCCAAAAACCGTAGGTTAATCAGCAGTCTTTCTTGGGCAGGAATCGTTCGGCGAAAGCTGGTGTTTTTTTTAGAGATTGTTGGTCCAATTAGAGAAAGAAGGAACTCGAAATCGGTGGGATGCATTTCAGTACAATTTTTATAAAGCCCGCTGATATGTTGGAACTTTAAATCCGCGAGTAAACTTGTTCCGCTGTACTGCTCCCTGCTTGTGAACACTTTCTGCATCCACCATCTCCGGGGTTTAAATTTTTGTTTTTGTTGCATAATGCAAGAAAATGTATGCGGCTGCTGCTGTTGTTGGCGATACTTCCATGGCGAACATTTTCAGAGGCACTACCGTGTCGTCAACCCGTTTCAACTTGTTTTGATACGATACGCTCGATGATACGGTACAAATTATTGGTTGAAAAATGGCCGTGTCATCGTATCCATGATACGGTGTCACAGTTACGGTGATACGGACACGGGTAAATGACACAAGTGTGGACTAGGCTTTAGATAATGGAAACAAAAGGACAAAACGGTAAAGTACCTCAGTTTGGAGGATGGAATTCAACAAGCAATCTTGCCGTTTGCCTGAGTTTTCTCGACAAGTACTCCTGAGTTTCTGTGAATAGCAACGATTTTTTAATGTTTATGTTTATTTTGTGACTGAAGGTAAGTTTGTAAGAATTTTTTTCTTTCCTTACTTATTAAACTTAAACGTGCACACCATTAAAATAGATCATATTTATTTCTGAATAAGAAAATCTCCTGACTCAGTTTGTATTTGAGTTTTAGTAAATTATATCGCATTATACATATGTCAAATAATATTCTTCGGTAAAGGTCACTCATTAGCTATACGATATATGTGTATTTGTTTGCGAATGATTGCGACACAAATAAAAGTTTTTCTTGTTATCAGAATGACTTCGCATTCCTCATTTTTCGATGTTTGATGTGCTAACGCCAAAGAATTCAAGCTGGATGCTTTGTTACAGCATATACTTCAGGAGTATTCTTGGTACTCAGTGCCCGTTAGTGTGCACAAAAATCTTTTCCATGGAAAAGATATAATTGCTTCTTGTACTCTTCCAATCGACCAACTTTCAGAAGAAGCACAAGAGGCTAAAAAGAAGAACAATAGAAAGTTCAGAGAATTATTTACAAGAAAAACGTCCAGAATTGATACAAATACAGATGTAATGAATAGGCTAGTCATCACATCAGACCCATTTATTGGAAGTTTGCGTGCTCTTCCAAAAACATAACAAGGAAACTGTCTTCTGAAGTATGCAAGCTTTCAGAAATAAGAGCCCTAGGCTTTGAACATGATAAATCAGACAGTAATTCCGAAGAATACAATAGCGATTCAGAAGAAATTAGCGAAATTGACCGACTTCCTTTTTAATTTTCTGATATTAATTTTACATGTTCGAATATGTATTTTTTATCGGGGGATCCGTTTCTAATTGATCGAAAAGACCAACAAATATTGTACTTGTACATAACTCATACAATATACATGATTCAGCACCATATATCTATTTATTCCTTAAAAATATACTAATGTATGAATGAAATTCAGTAATTTATTTTACGTGGTAAGGTGTTTTTGTTGTTTAAGGTACGCTTATGATTAAATCGACTGTCATGCGATCGATAACACCAGCTCTTCCTGACTTTTGCAGAATATTGTTTACATAATGTTTTGGATAATTTACTCTAAATAATAATGACATTGAGACAATATAATTTAGTTAGCAAAGGAAACTATACAAACCTTGCTATTAAAATTATTACAGAGCCATTCGTAGATAGTAAGAGATTCCAATTCGCTTTCCAATTTTATAGTCACTGATGTCATTGGCTTATTAACGCATAAACAAATAATGCAGACTTTGCTTATTTTTGAAAAATCTTCCGCAAGAAGTTCCTTAATTTTAACCATGCTTTCTTGTATACTTTTTTTTATAAAAAGTAATATTCCTCTTCTTTTCCGAACCACCGTAAAATAATATTCAGTTCAATAAATAAAGCATAGATCACTATATACAACCACACTATATAGATATTTAAAAAGTCATAAACATAACCTCACCTCTCGAATTTTTTTTGTATTTATCTGTCAAAACAAAGTTGGCTAAACTGATGTCACGTGAACAAGTTGATTATCAATTCTCCAATCTTTTTATTGACAATTTGCAGTTTTATCCGTAAGTAACATATACTATAAGCATTTGTCTATTTACGTATTTCTTATTTGTAATGTTGTTTGTAATTTTTTCTACAGTTTTTTAGATTTTTTTTTTAAATAAATATTTGGTAATTTTTCAGTTCCAATAGTGGCAGCGCGATATACACTCAACGTTGACATATCTACCGACAGTTATCCACCGAGTCAGTGCAGCTTGTCAAGTAAGTACTAAATGCAATTTCCACGTGTTTTTGACCTTTTAAAACAACCAACAAATTTGTTTGTCACTTTAAAATCGCAAATGCTAAAAATGTCCTTCGACATATTAACCCCTCCTGAGCACGTGAGGGGCTTAACAAAGCTGGATAAAAAGAAATTTACAAAAACCATTGCAGTCCCCTGTGTTACCGTAAGATCCAATAAAGAAAGTCTTAGCTCGATTATTAAACGTTTTAAAAACTATTTTCTGAAATTGGAGCATTTTAAACCTATACAAACTGAGAAAATAGGCTCCGAGTGTGAAACATCTATTTACCTCGATCCTACTAAAATCACCAATTGGAACGATATTAACTCGGAAGACTGCACTGCATTACAAAGAGCTAATGTTACCGAAGATAATTTCACACCATGTAAAGAATTAACGTTGCAATATGAAAACTATACTCTAACAAACATACTAAGGGCAATATTACCTCCTGGGGAAGAAGGAACGGCCAGTTTCACTAAAGTTGGACATATCGTGCATTTAAACTTAAGAGAACATCTACTACCTTATAAATCAATCATTGGGCAAATATTACTAGGAAAAGTCGCAGGCTGTAAGTCAGTCGTTAACAAAGTAAACATTATCGATAATGTCTATAGAAATTTCCAAATGGAACTTTTGTGTGGCGAGAGCAACATGATGACAAAAGTGAAAGAAAACAAATGTTTGTTTGAATTTAACTTCGCTACCGTCTATTGGAATTCACGTTTGTCCTCGGAACACGAACGGATTGTTGAGATAATAAAAGAAGGCGATCTACTGTTTGACGTTTTTGCCGGTGTCGGACCATTTTCAATTCCTGCCGCTAAAAAAAAGTGCATTGTTTATGCAAATGATCTCAACCCTGAATCATTTAATTGGTTAAATCATAACTTAAAAATTAACAAAATCGACAAAAAGTTCTTGAATATCTCCAACAAAGATGGTATGGATTTTATTTTAAACGAGCTAAAAGAAAATATGATTAAAAACCTTCCCAATGTCAACAAAGTACATATAACTATGAATTTACCTGCTAAAGCGGTAGAATTTCTTCCATATTTCCATAAACTCTACAAATCTTCCGAGTTAAAAGAACTTCCAAACCCTCCAATTATGTACTTATACTGCTTTGCAAAAGGAGAGAATTATGTAGAGTTGGCCAAATCACTACTCTGTGAAAATATGGGTTGGGATATAAGTGACAAAATTATAGACATTTTTAAAGTGCGAACTGTGAGTTCGTTTAAAGAAATGGTTCGTGTGACGATTAAGTTAGATAAAGATATTTTAGTTGGGAATGAAAGCCTGGAGTTGAAAACGGAATGTTTAGATGTAACAAATGAAAATGCAGGATCACGTAAAAGAAAATTTGAAGAGGTAGATCCAGAAGCATCAACAACTAATGGGTAAAATAATTGATTACTTGGCTGGAATAGTCAATACAATATGAAATTTTAAATGTAAATGAAATAATTAATATTAATTCTAATTTCTTTTGTTATAGTCAATCATGGGAAAACATAAAAAGCTGCTTAACGCCTTCAAAGTAAAAACGAATAAGAATAAATCCAACAAGAAGATGAAGGCAAAAGATACAAAACATACAAAAAAGGTAAGAATACTGCGAAACAAGTTGTTAAAAAATTAACTAAAACTACAAGGAGAAGATTCTATAAACCTGACTTCCTTAATAATGTATTTATCAACTACTTCTTCACAACGAAACAAAAACTTTTGGTTACTATGATTTTACTTCCTTTCCGACATCCTCCCACCTTTTGTAATACATTTTAATAAAAATTTGCAAAATTAATCAATAGGTAATTTAACGGTTGATCGTATTATTTGACCACTACGTGTTCTAATTACATCCTTCTCGTTTACTGGTTTATATTTCTCACGTTTCTTTACCTTTTTAAAATGGGAAACGTTGTCAATGTTATGTATTTCTAAAGGAAAAATTCTGTGTACAGGTCTTCAAAATTCAACCTTACTAGTTCGAACACGCAGCAATCTTATTCGTTCATCTTTACTCTGTTTTAATGCAATTATTCTTCTGATGACCAATCAATTCTTCTTTTATCATCATTACCAATCAAAATTGTTTCTCCTAACTTCAAGTCTCTGCCTACTTTTGAGTTTATTGTTTGTTTTAACTGTCCGAAATACTCTATTCTAAATCATTTTCTTAAATTTTCTATACTTTTTGTATATACTAAATTCTGTTTAGAAGTCTATTTGCATCTATTTTATCACAATCAGGAATGCCGCTTTCTTTTATATCTTTAATAAACATAGCTGGAGTCAAAGAAGATAACTCATCCAAATTTTCAGAGTTACACAGTTAATAACTCTTCATAAGATAGACAAGCTTTACTAAGAACTCTAAGTAACAATTGTTTTAAAAAACGTATTAAACGCTCCCAAAACCCTTGCCACCATGCAGCGGATGAAGGATTAAATATCCATTCAATTTTATTAGATGCAGAAAACGCTTATATTTCCTTCCAATCTAACTCTTTGAAGACATTGGTAGCTCCCACAAAATTGGTTTACCATTGTCACTATAGATTATAGACGGTCTACCTCTTCTTGATATAAATCTACGCAAATCTTGTAAGAAAACTTCTGAAGATAAAGAAGATAACAACTCTAAGTGAACTGCTCTGTAAACACCACATGTAAAAAGTGCAATCCACACTTTTTGACGTCTTTTCATATACAAAGGTACCGTTAAGTGTATCGCCGTAATTCTATTGGATCAAATATTCTGTGCGCTACAGACAATATTATTCCTTTTGTGAACTTCTCAATCTTTAAGTTGTTCAAATTTTCAGAAAATATATACAAAGTATCCTCCTTTCTATCCTACAATAACTCTAAAACATTGATATCGTGAACTGTTGAACATTCTAAATCAGTGAATTCCCAGTCACGTTAATCGAATTGAGCATTATTCATTACTTCAGTGGCTTCCTCAATAATTTTTTTCTGTTCAAATTGATTATCAACACTACAAACACAATTGTCAACATAAAAATTGTCCATCAATTGCCTTATAATTTTTACAGAGTATCTATTCTCCCCTTGCAAAGAATCAAAAATTACTCTACAGTGTCTAGATACAATCAAGTTTCCACCTTCATTTTTCCAAAATTTTTTTAGATAATCTCTATCAGACTTATCTAAACCAATTTGAAGGAATGCCTTTCGAATATCTGCCGTAATACTAATCTTCGCATTTTGAAATTAAAAATTATAAGGGAATTTGTTCTATGAAATTAATCCCTTTTTCTAAACATGTATTCAAAGAAGCAAAACCTTTTTCATGAGCAGAAGTGTCGAAAACCGATCTAATTTTAGTAGTCATACTAGATAGTTTAATTTCAGGTCTATGAGGAAGGAAATTCCCACTTATATCACATTCATTATGACGTATTTCTTCAATGATACCTTCTTGCATCCATTCCTTAAACACTTAATCGTATTCTAAAAGGTAACCATTTAGTGTTTATCTTTTTATAGTTGATTTTAGTCTATGAAGAACTAAATAGTAATTAGTACTAAGTGGAAAATGACCTTCAATCTAAGGAAGATTCACAATATATCGCCCATTTGGTTCGAAATTTAGTGTTCTTGTAAATGAATGAAATTAAATTTTATGGCGGATTGTTCCACTAAGGTATCTTTAGTGTACATAAATGGAACAAAGTTGCAAAAATTGAGTTTTTGGTGGAACAATAAACCTCTGCACAGTTTATCTGATATTTTTTTAGTAAATTATATTGTGAGACATTTGAATAATCGACCAAGTGCGCGCCGAACATTACCGAGTAGAATTTCATAACCGAACTGTAATTGTGTTCAAAAT
>JAWQRP010000598.1:0-25758 GCA_033557875.1 Quadriops clusia
TTGTCATCCTTTTGTTTCTCGTCATCCTTTTGGTACCTCATCATCCTTTTGGTTCCTCGTCATCCTTTTGTTCCTCGTCATCCTTTTGTTCCTCGTCATCCTTTTGGTTCCTCGTCATCATTTGGTTCCTCGTCATCCTTTTGTTCCTCGTCATTCTTTTGATTCCTCGTCATCCTTTTGGTTTCTCGTTATCCTTTTGTTCCTCGTTATTAGTTTGGTGCCTCGTCATCCTTTTGTTCTTGGCCATTCTTTTGTTCCTCGTCATCCTTGTGTTCCTCGTCATCCTTTTGTTCCTCGTCATTCTTTTGGTTCCTCCTCATCCTTTTGTTCTTAGCCATTCTTTTGTTCCTCTTCACCCTTTTGTTCCTCGTCATCCTTTTGTTCCTCGTCATCCTTTTGTTCCTCGGCATCCTTTTGTTCCTCTTCATTCTTTTGGTTCCTCGTCATCCTTTTGTTCTTAGCCATTCTTTTGTTCCTCGTCATCCTTTTGTTCCTCGTCATCCTTTAGGTCCCTTGTCATCCTTTTGGTTCCTCCTCATTCTTTCGGTTTCTCGTCATCATTTTGGTTCCTTGTCATTCTTTTGTTCCTCGCTATTCTTTTGATTCCTCGTCATCCTTTTGGTTCCCCGTTATCCTTTTGTTCCTCGTTATTAGTTTGGTTCCTCGTCATCCTTTTGGTCCCTTGTCATCCTTTTGATTCCCCGTCATCCTTTTGGTTCCTCGTCATCCTTTTGTTCCTCGTCATCCTTTTGGTACCTCGACATCCTTTTGGTTCCCCGTCATCCTTTTGTCCCTCGTCATTTTTTTGGTTCCTCGTCATCCTTTTGTTTCTCGTCATCCTTTCGGTTCCTCGTCATCCTTTTGGTTCCTCGTCATCCTTTTGGTTCCTCGTCATCTCTTTGGTTCCCCGTTATCCTTTTGTTCTTCGTCATCCTTTTATTCCTCGTCATCCTTTTGGTTCCTCGTCATCACTTTGGTTCCCCGTCAATCTTTTGGTTCCTTGTCATCCTTTTGTTCCTCGTCATCCTTTTGTTCTTAGCCATTCCTTTGTTCCTCGTCATTCTTTTGGTTCCTCGTCATCCTTTTGTTCCTCGTCATCCTTTTGGTACCTCTTCATTTTTTGGTTCCACGTCATCCTTTTGTTCTTCGTCATCCTTTTGATTCCTCGTCATTATTTTGATTCCTCGTCATTCTTTTGGTTCCTCGTCATCCCTTTCTTCCTCGCCATTCGTTTGATACCTTGTCAATCTTTTATTTCCTCGTTATCCCTTACATTCCTCTTGATCATTTCACCTTCTCTTCATCTGGTGTGTCATCTCCATCATCATAGACCATCTAGATCAATTTAACTTAATTTTGTCTCTAGACCATCCAGGAACAAGAATCCCCAAGAATCGTGGAGAGAACGGAGATCTTCCTGAAAAACATACCGCTGGTCGACGATGATCTCGACGACGTAGTGAACGACTTCGAGCGAACTTTGCAGAGGTCCAAAAAGGTCGTCCCCCACAACCTCCCCGATGTCACCGCCGTCTCAGGTTCGTATCTTAATGGCATTAATTGTATCCTGCGCGTATATTTAGGATGTGGTAGTCTTAATGTCGCTGGTCTTGGCGAAGCTCACGTACCGTAAAATTACTCACGGCTGTGTTGAACAATCATTCAGCGACGTGAACAACCATTCAACGACGTTGAATCATTGTAGTCGAGATTTTCACGGTGGTTGCATGCATGGGTTAAGACGAGCCGCGGGTTTGTTTGCGAGCCGGCCGTCGCCGTCTGTTCCCTCGAACATGGCATAAAAAAGAAACTGTTCAGCGGAGCTTGACAACAGACGGGGGCGCATGCGCTCCCATCCTCGACACCGTCGACAAACCGCACCGACTTAATACTTGACTAGTAGCTTGAGTTCTAACAAAAATTTTGTTCCCCAAAAAGCTAACCTAATGGACATGACGCAGGTACTCAGCAACAATTACATTAAAGCCAAGAAAAAACCTTCGGCGACCGTCCTCAGTGATTTGTCGTAGTGATCATGTAGAATTCTATATTATAGAAAGTGAATGTTTTGCACGCTTTTTTTACACCGAAGTTTCCGTACATTCAATGAATCGAAAATGTAATGAGTTGTTGGTGTTGGCCTGCAGAGAGCATGCGGCGTGTGCCGTCTGTATCTTCGGTATCTTCCTCAGCATCCGCGTCCAGCATCACCGTGCTCCCTTCGGAAATGGACGGAGGAGTTTTGCATTCCGGGGCCAAGGATTTCGACACCATTAGTGTGGAGTCCTGTGGGATGAGCCCTGCAGCCCTCCACAACATCCGGGAACAGATGGCGCTTAGTTTGGAGAGGACCAAACAATTGGAAGAACAAGTTAGGATCATACCGAAGCTTCAGGTAAGTCCTTTTGGTTGAAAAGTAAACGGGTACATTTGCTTTAAAAGACAACGTAAACATTATTTGCGAAACTTAAAGTTAAACTTAAACCTAAATTGATCCTAAAAGCTGACGACCAAAAATATTGTCAGGCTCAAATCCAAGACCTCAAGGAAGAGAAAAGGCTGCTGATCCTCAAGCGGCGCGTGGAGGAATCCGCGAATCTAAACAAAATCAACGGGAACTACATCATAGAAACCAACAAGAGGAATAGGTCTCAGTCCTTCACGGAGATAGACTCTTTCGACCAGAAGGAACCCCCTCCGCCCCCTCCGCGCCGCGACTTTGGCGTTATGTGTGGGGTGTTGACGAGGAACGTGGGGGTTGGCCACCAAACCCCCAAAACAAGAAATGCCGCCACCACCACTCCAGGTCAAGAAGTGACTGGTTACACTGACAAATGGTTGGAGGACAAGATGAAGTTTTTGAATATACCGCAAACCAACGTGCTTCCCAAACCGGTGCAGTATGCCCAAGGGACCCAAACCACTTTGGCCAGGGAGAGGAGGGATGCATTCAGTCAAACCTTGGCCATTGTCAAGGTCCCAGTTAGCAATTGTCAAACCCAAACCGTGGAACCACCCAAGAAGATCAACCATGTAGGAATCTCGGTGGCGCCCAAAGTGAATAGTACTTTTACCCAGCTTGCAACGGAAACCAGGACCGTTGGCGTGTCGGAACATTCGATTCAAGACATTTTGTGCTCTAAGTGTAAAGTGGAGAAAATTTCCATCGGCGTAGGTCCGGAATCCAGCGTGGATTCCCACTTGTCCCCAAGTTGTCTAGCCAATCTCAGCATGCTTAGGAGTAAGTCTTTCAATTACGGGGAGGACAAGCTGAACCTGAACGTGCGAAGCAGGTCCATCGGGTGCCAACACAACTACGTGGGCCTTAGCAAAGGTAGCCAGTACGAGTCTAAGTCTAGTTCGAGGGCCTGCCAGCATGAGGTCCTGCTGAGCCACAAATGTTTGCAGGTTGATCGGAAGCCAGACCAGTCGAAGACCACGGACACCAGTGGGTTGGTTCCCGTTGTGGTTACTAGGAACGTCGCTTGCGAAACCAAGGATGTCAGGAAACCTTCTGTGGAGGCTGGGTCTAACACTGGACCTTACAGTTGCGCGAGTTGCTTGGAGAGGACCGCCTTGAAGGAGAAGGAAAAGGAGAAAGACAGGGAGAAGGATAGGGATACGAAAGGGGACCAGAGAAGGGATACGAAAGGGGACCAGAGGAGAGATACCAAAGGGGACCAAAGGAGGGATGAGAAGAGAGACCTGAAGAGGGACGAGAAGGGAGATGAGAAGAGAGACGAGAAGAGAGACGAGAAGAGAGACGACAAGAGAAACGAGAAGAGAGACGAGAAGAGAGACGAGAAGAGAGACGACAAGAGAGACGAAAAGGGAGACTTGAGGAGTGACGAGAAAGGAGATGTGAAGAGAAGTGAGAAGAGGGATGGGATGAGAGATGAGAAGAGAGACGACAACAGAGACGAGAAGAAGGATGACAACCGAGAGGAGAAGAAAGACGAGAAGAGAGATGAGAGCGGCACGCCATCAAGAATTCCTAGGCCTCAAATACCAACGACACCTGTGGAAAATAGAAAATTCAAAAGGCAAGATACGTATACGAAAATACCAACCCCGATCTCACCTTCCACAGCGTCGCCGTCGGAACGATCCACAAGAATTGCAACATCACCAGAACCCACCTCGACGGTAATCTCGGTGAAGGCTTCCTATTCTCCTTTTTCTGCAGCGCCTGCACCTGTTGGGTGAGTTATTTATACATTCTGTTTTTAAGAGCGATGTGTTTCCTTTATTTGCTGTCTAGGGGTTAAACATCTCTTATTGCGACGAACTTTAATGTTAACTCTAATTGCTACTTCCTCTTGTCCCGAGGGCATCCCCATGCTGTTAACCACCTGGAGACTAAGGTTATCGTCTTCTTCTCTTCTTCCTCCCAACTTCTAAAAACCCTCCCCAAAATTTTCTGACTTTTTCTCCAATTGAGTTAAACAAACCAAAACCAACAAGTTTTACATCAACCCCACGACTCTCGCGTAGCCCCAACCTTTGCACCTAAGGAAACATCTGGCGCAACTCTGAGCGGAAACATTAGAAAAAAACAAAAGATCCCATCCGAAGTTTTTCTGCTTCTGCGCAACCTTTCCGTACATGTGCGTGTGAAATACTACCCCTATTTCATGGCCCCCTTCTTTACAAACTCACCAGAAACCTCCCCCAAGGAATCGAAACCAACATGTGGGGTAAATTGTGTCTGTCTGGTGTTCTATTTAATCAATTAATTGATGGGCGCAGGCGCCATACCGGGACAAATATCGATAAAGGGAACATGTTATTTGTTGCCGTAGGTTTGCGGGGTGAAAACTCCCGATTGCAAGGATGTTATGATTTAGTTGTTTCTCGAAAAGCAGATGTTAATGTCCGCTAACGACACCCAAAATGCTTCTACCTCTTACATGCATCAACATATCCTGTTAACAAGGTATTACCGTCTCTGTAGCACCTTCTAGTTTTGTTCCCTTTTGTTGTTTCTCTCTTTTTGTTTCTCTTTTTTTGTGTCTGGTCTGTTCTGTTGTGTCTGTTCTGTTCTGTTGTGTCTGTTCTATTCTGTTGTGTCTGTTCTGTTCTGTTATTTCTGTTCTCTCATTCCTTTTATGGTTTGCCCATTAGTCAGATTTCTCACCAATAACAAAGTTTAAAACACATTAAAGGAGAACCTCCAAAATGGATTGTCTCCTCTCTTCTGTGATAACTTCTGCCCCCTCTTCTTCTACTCATTAATCCAGAAAAATTTCCATTCAGAGATGTCCTTTGATCCTTCCAATCACTCAATCAGTTAACTCAAATAATTTCTTTTGTTTTAGACTGTCAGGTTTAGACTTAACATACAAAAGCATTGAATCAACAAGTGCAATTGAAAAGGTCAAGCAAACCCTGAAGGCTCCCCAGTTATCATCTGCTCACAACGGTGTCAATTCAGCGAAAGATGCTCAAGAAGTCGCCCTTCCTATCAGCGAATCATCCCTGTACCAAACTGGTGCTTCTCAAGGTCATCGAAGCAAGTAAGTCTTCATCTCGAACCTTCGAAGATAGTCTGAAGTTTAAACTTTAAGTTTTGGACTCGGAATGGTTTCTCATTCTAAATGGTTTCTCATTCCAAATAGTTTCCCATTCCAAATAGTTTCTCATTCCAAATAGTTTCTCATTCCAAATAGTTTCTCATTCCAAATAGTTTCTCATTCCAAATAGTTTCTCATTCCAAATGGTTTATCATTCCAAATAGTTTCTCATTCCAAATGGTTTCTCATTAAGATGTCTAGTTTAAGTTTCGACTTTAAACCACTTCTCATTCCAGATGTGTGCCAAGCAAGGAGATGCAAGGTGCCATGAAGGTGCTTAACGACCATCTTCAAAAGTCTCCGAGCAAAAACCTGAAGAACCAACTGAAGAACGCTATTGCGATAATCCAACAGGAATGGTTCCAAGTCTCAAGTCTGGTCACCGCCAACCCCTTAGATGTAGAAGACTATTTAGATTGTTTTGAGGAAATTTCTTACGCTCTTTTGGAGTATATTGTAAATATGGGAGATAAGAGTGTACGTACATTTGAATTAACTTTATTGAAATTGATTTTGAATTTGGTTTTTCCAAATTCAATTTGAGTTTTTTCAAATTCAACTTGAATTTGTTCAAAGTCAATTTGACTTTGTTCAAATTCAATTTGACTGTTCAAATTCAATTTGACTGTTCAAATTCAATTTGACTTTGATCCAATTCAATTAGACTTTGTTCAAATTCAATTTCACTTTGTTCAATTTCAATTTGATTTTTTCTGAAATTTACTTTGACTTCCAGGCTAACACAGCAATGCATTACGCTGTTTCTCACGGAAACTTCGATGTGGTGTCGATTCTATTAGATTCTAAAGTATGTGATATAAACAAGCAAAACAATGCCGGGTATACAAGTATCATGCTGGTTTCCTTAGCTGAAGTAAGGTCTCCAACCCATGCGAATGTCGTCAGGAGATTGTTCCAATTAGCGGATGTAAATATTCGAGCCAAGCAGGTAAGTCATCAAACCTTTTTCTCCAAAAGTTCAAATAGAAAGTATCCACTGCAAAATTAGTTTTTCTCCTTTTTGTCGCAGCATGGTCAAACTGCCCTAATGTTAGCCGTTAGTCATGGTCGATTGGATATGGTCAAGATGTTGTTAGAAGCTGGAGCAGATATAAACATCCAAGATGAAGACGGTAGTACAGCTTTGATGTGTGCGTCTGAACATGGACATGTCGATATTGTCAAGCACTTCCTAAGCCAACCCGACTGTGATTTGACCATTCAAGATGTGGTAAGGGGTTTAGTTTGCATTGTCATGGTGTAGTTCATTATTGTCAACCAATCCTTTTCGCAACCTTTTGATTCATACAACTTTTTGATTTCTACAACTTTTTAATTTATACAACTTTTTGATTTATACAACTTTTTGATTTATACAACTTTTTGATTTATACAACTTTTTGATTTATACAACTTTTTGATTTATACAACTTTTTGATTTATACAACATTTTGATTTATACAACTTTTTGATTTATACAACTTCTTGATTCATACAACTTTTGATTTTCACAATTTTGGTTTTTTACAAGCTTTTGATTTTCACAACCTTTTGATGTTCACAACATTTAGATTTTCACTATTTTTTAATGTTAACAACCTTTTCATGTTCACAACCTTTTCATGTTTACAACCTTTTCATGTTCACAACCTTTTCATATTCACAGCCTGTTGATTGTCACAACTTTTTGATGATGACAACCTTTTGACGTTGATAACCTTTTGATGTTCACAAACTTTTTAATCTTCACATTCATTTTAATCTTCACGACCTTTTTAATCTTCACAACCTTTTTAATGTTCACAACCTTTTTAATCTTCACAACCTTTTTAATGTTCACAACCTTTTTAATCTTCACAACCTTTTTAATCTTCGCAACCTTTTTAATCTTCACGGCCTTTTTAATCTTCACAACCTTTTTAATCTTCACAACTTTTTAATCTTCACAACCTTTTTAATCTTCGCAACCTTTTTAATCTTCACAAACTTTTTAATATGCACAACCTTTTTAATCTTCACAACCTTTTGATTTTCACAATGTTTTGTTATTCACAAACTTTCTTGATCACAGGACGGAAGTACAGCACTGAATATAGCGATGGAAGCAGGTCATCGACATATCGGTGTTCTCCTGTATGCTCACGACCGAAACCTCCAAGGGACCAAATACAAAAAGAGCAAGTCGACGTCAGCTAGTCCGAAGACCCCCTCATCTCCACATTTACCGATAAAAAATTTAAGTCGTGCCTTACCAGACCCAAAAAACAAATAGCCAAGGTAAAGACTAAAAGTGTTGATGTTATCATTGAATATTATTTTTATAGCTACCTGCATTGTTTTGTTTTTTAAACTTACTTTAGTTCATGATACATCGATTTTAGTAAAATGTGCCATAATACAACAATACTATTAAAAGAAGTACTATTTAAAAATAGCACCATTACAAATAGTACTATTAAAAACAGTACTATTAAAACAGTACTATTAAAACAGTGCTATTAAAACAGTACTATTAAAACAGTAGTATTAAAACAGTACTATTAAAAACAGTACTATTAAAACAGTGCTATTAAAACAGTACTATTAAAAAGTACTATTAAAACAGTGCTATTAAAACAGTACTATTAAAAAGGTACTATTAAAACAGTACTGTTAAAACAGTACTATTAAAACAGTACTATTAAAACAGTCTATTAAAACAAGTACTATTTATAACAAAAAAAACTTATTTTATACGATATCACACATCTGTAGTCGAAATGATCGGCGCCAAATAATCAGTCAATTTTTATCTTTAACTTGTTGTTATAATTTAATTTATTTTTTTAGTCGTTCAGAAAACGTTACGTTGACTTTGTACCTATGTAGACCAGGGTATTAACTATTCTTAATTCCGCAATAATGAAATTGATTCCTGCAAATCAAATTGCAAAAATCTAGTACGTTAATAAGTTATGTCTATCAGGACGTTTGCAATTTGTGCATGATTAATAATTGTTTAAATTTGTGACACTATGTTTAAGCATAAACATGAATTTAAGATCAAATTAACATACATATGGAAAGTCTAAAGACATTTTACATTTTGAAATATGCATTAGTATATACGTTTTGAATGTTGATTCATTTGTTTCTGAATGTTGATTCATTTGTCTCTGAATGTTGATTCATTTGTTTCTAAATGTTGATTCATTTGTTTCTGAATGTTGATTCATTCGTTTCTGAATGTTGATTCATACGTTTCTGAATGTTGATTCATTTGTCTCTGAATGTTGTTTGATTTGCTTCTAAATGTTGATTCATTCGTTTCTGAATGTAGATTCATTCGTTATTGAATGTTGATTCATTCGTTTCTGAATGTTGATTCATTCGTTTCTGAATGTTAATTCATTTGTTTCTGAATGTTAATTCATATGTTTCTGAAAGGCAATTCATTTGTTTTTGAATGTTAATTCAATTGTTTCTAAACGTTAATTCATTCGTTTCTGAACGTTAATTCATTTGTTTCTGAATATTAATTCATTTGTTTCTGAATGTTAATTCATTCGTTTCTGAATGTTAATTCATTCGTTTCTGAATGTTAATTCTTTTGTTTTTGATTGTTAATTCACTTGTTTTGAATGTTAATTCATTTGTTTTTGAGTGTAAGGTTATTCACTTGATCAAATCACATACGAATCAAAAGTTAGCTTATTAAAATAATTTAAGTACTTTGTTGAAATGTTTGTTTACATTGTCAACTAATAGAAAATGTACTTACCATTCTCACAGGAGAAACAACCGAACTTAAACACACAAATTTTTATTTATAAATCGTACTTAAATAATATTTAAAGTTGCAAATTTATAAATATTCCTCGCGAATAGGCAACCAGTATTTCAACGACGTATTAATTTACATAAGATGGGTTTCATCCCCTATGGTTGACAAGTCAGACTTAAGGGATGGCATAATCTACACACAAATGCTCTTCCAGTGAGATAAGTAAATTTCTATACACATAAATATAACTGTACTAAAGAATAAACTATAAAGAATAAAATGAATGCAATGAACATAAAAAGAATTAAATGATCATGAAGAGAATACAATTAATATAAAAAGAATAATTGAATATAAAAAGATAAATGTATATAAAAAGATAAATGAATATAAAAAGATAAATGAGTATAAAAAGATAAATGAATACAAAAGATAAATGAATATAAAAGATAAATGAATACAAAAGATAAATGAATACAAAAGGTAAATGAATATAAAAAGATTAAAATGAATATGAAAAGATCCTATAAACTTTTTTATTAAATATCTACACTGAATTACGTATTGTTGAATTAATTACATTCAAGGTGAACGAAAAATTTCCGAATTAACTAAACTTTAACCTTTGGTGTACCAACTTTAGAACTATTTACATATTACATACACAAGTACATAACGCATATCACGTAATGTGTATAGCAAAGTCTAACAGCTAAAGGTTAACAATTGTTTTGCATTCCATTAATATTAAGGACAATAACGTTAATAAACATTTAAGTGTATAGAACTTTATTCTGAACTATATGGCAAAAAATCAAGCGAGAAGAACAAAAACAATGATTAAAAAATCAGAATACAATTGTGATTTTGCTTGATTTCCTTGGCAGTAACGTTAACTAACAGTTCTTAACTCCGTTCTTTTTATACTTTTTTTAATATACATAATTTAATTTATCTTAATCCGTGTTTTTGTAAATTAATTGTATATTTGTAATTAGAATTTTTTAAATAAACCTGAAACTATTATCTGTTGTTTTTTCTCATAAATTCCTTGTTATTTTATTATTCCCGATATAGCTTCGAATTTAGCATATCTTCAGATTTAGCATACCTTCGGATTTAACAACTTTTCAAGAATGCTGCATCCGTCACGAAGAAACATAAAATCTCAGGAGAAGAATAACACACTTCAGAAATTAATTTTCATTTTTATTCCTAAACTTATTCGTCTAGTTGTATACATACAGCCTGTTAATTAGTCATTAAAACTAGCACTTTCTACTAAGAAATAATTAATAAAATTAAATTAAAAATCATTGGAATTATCATGTTGACAATCGTGCAAATTTGTTTGGGCCACGATGTAAATGTCGTGCAAGCCCGGAAATTTGCAAATCCTTGCCAGTATAATAATAAAAAATGCAATTAAAATGTATAGTCACAGTGATACCTCTTGCTTTCAAAATTAGTTCAAATGCTACATTTCACTTTTGAGGTAACACGTGTTGAAATCGAAACTAATTTAAAAACATAAACTATTTAAAGACATAAAGCTATTGAAAACGTAAAGCTAATGTAGCAAATAAATAAAAGCCTGTCGTTAACGTGGAAAAAATTAATCGATAATTATTACTTATAAAATACATCACAATGTTTTTTTATTAGTAGTCTGTATTTAACTTTCACAACGGGCAAAAAAGTTGTGTAACAGAAAGTAGAGTTAGTAACGAGTCATCAGTTGCATTGTATACCATGAGATCCATATTATATTGCAGCTAACTTGATTTCCTTCAAAAATCGGGTTTGAAAAAAGTTCGGAGGAATGAATCCTTGATTTTCCCAACTTGAAAGAAATGAAGTCGTTGGAAACTTACATACCTTCATTAGCGTTCATGCACTCTGAATTCAAACGAAACAAAAAACGATTGATTTTAAACTCACTACCGTTTTTAACACATTGAATAGCCGGAACAAATGATTCATCACAGATACAGCAAAGCAGGACCTTTCGAACAAAATCTTTTGACACAGTTTTAAAAGCTTTACTATTATAATTTCTGGAAGACTAAACGGATTGAAACCGTGCTTATAACTTTGAATTATTATTATTTCAAAATTATAATTATTTCGAAATTATTATTATTTCGAAATTATTATTCTTTCGAAATTATTATTCTTTCGAAATTATTATTATTTCAAATTATTATTCTTTCGAATTATTATTATTTCCAATTATAATTTCGAGTTATTACTAGTTCGAATTGATATTATTTCGAATATAAGAGGATTATCATCGCGTGCCGATCTTGTCTAATTATCTCTTATATTCAGCTTAAACACGTCCTAGAGAGCATAAATCACGAATTCAAAAACCGTAGTATTTACTTATTGTCATTATAGTGTTATTCAATGTGTTAAAATGTTTGTCAGCTAGGGAAACGTTATATACACGATCCTTGCAAAACCCCTATGAATAAATCGAAATAAAAAACTAACAAGACAATCTAGCATGTAACGATTTATTATTCAGTGTCGATTTACAGCAGGAGTTTGCAAACATCCTGTATAAACCTAATAATAAATACTTAAAATAGGGTCTGAATGGCCGGACTTGGGGGGGGGCAAGTCCGACAATTCACACGTCGTGATACAGTGATGTAGAAATCGTCCAGAAATCAAACAAACTAGGATTACACTTTCAAGATTAGTTGCTAGAAAAAGTCTACTCACAAGTCTTTGTCTCGAAACTAGAGAAATTCACTAAACTCGATTTAAAATTATAGTAGAGAAGCAAGCCACATTAAAACGAAGGTTTAAAACATTATTACACATCAAAGGAACATTGTCATCAAATTATTGGTAAACTACAACTACATTTTCAAATATATACATTATTGCTCTTGAATGTCGGTAGTTACGTTCGTGCATGACTATTCGAATAAACAAGTCAACAATGCCCATAAACAAATGAACATTTGAATAAACAAGTCAACATTTGAACAAACAAGTCAACATTTGAACAAACAAGTCAACATTTGAATAAACAAATCAACATTTGAATAAACAAGTCAACATTTGAATAAACAAGTCAACATTTGAATAAACAAATCAACATTTCAATAAACAAGTCAACATTTGAATAAACAAATCAACATTTGAATAAACAAGTCAACATTTGGATAAGTCAGTTGACATTCGAATAAATAAGTTTATAATGCAAAGGAACAAGTCGATAATTGAAATAAATAATTTGACAATTTGAGTAAACATATCGACAATCGAATAAACAAGTCTAAAATTCCTTCAGGATGTTCTTTTGTTCCATATGACCCGTTTATTCGAATCATCATGCAACGACAAAAAAACAGAAAATTTAAAATATTAGTTCTAGAATATTAGTATTAAAATAAAATCATCGTAATTTTATATTGTCACCGTATTTCTCTATGCTAGTCAACTCATGATACTCGGCTATTCTTGAAGCTTAAATATACACATGTAGATAACGAAAAACTATATTCCTGCCACATATTGAAAAATGATTGAATATGTATTGTTTTATATCAATATCCACGTTTATTGAAGAACATTTTTTTTATAGTAAGTTAAGCGTTGCATATTGTCAAATGCTGCGATAAGTCTACACTCCTTATCTCTTTCACCATCGAATAAAATGTACAAACAAATTTTAAACAATCATTCATTTCAAAATTTACGAATTGAAATGCCGAACAGTGTTCGAGGGGTAACTAGTTTGGAAAGGACTATTTTTGCAAATATTCTCCAAAAATTGATAATCTCAAGGTTTTATACAGATTAAATTAATTTTTTATTTTCAATAGTAATTGAAATTTAATAACGACTTAAAAAGAAATTGCCTTATAATCAAGCTTGCTGCCCTACTAAGCGTAATGGGAAAATAAATATGTCGAAACATTTCCAAAATGACAAATATTGTAGTATAGAAAAGAATATACATACACCCACATAAACTACCAATAAGTAGTTCCCTGCCGCATGTATATAAGCTAAGGCATGAGATGGGAAACAGTAAAACAAATGAAGAAAATAAAATGTTCTGTAAAGCCGATTGGCTGCCGATAGAAATGCAAGAGTCTGCACTACAGTATTATTACAGTTGCAAATTTACAGAACTTAATACATAATATACAATACTAAAATCGACGATGTAAACATAAATAACCCGGCGCGCGGGCGACCTTGATTAAAATCAAATTAAAAGTAGAAACATCACTTCATTGAAGTATTTAAAAAACTGTACACATAAATATAAAAAGGTAGGCGATCAATTTTGCGCTCTGAAACACAAGAAACTTAAGGACTCGAAGGCTCGTTTGCCTCCTGCAAGCGCGATAAGTTTCCCATCCTCATCAGATCTTCGAATGAACAAGTATTGTTGAGCATTGCATTAAAGAGACATTGTTACTGGCGATAGGCTGACATTGCCACTCCGTTTCCGGGGGTCACGTAATCGCCAATCATTAAATTTGCGCTAACAGGGTAGTTGGCCATCACGAGGGGTTGTTGCTGGAAATTAAACAAATTTTATAAGTCAGAGGTTTTATGGGAATAATTGGGTTGTTTATTCAGTCAGACACAAGAATTAGTTGTTGATGTTTTATTGCATATCTCTGTGGTAGGAAGTCAAAAGGTCAAAACTAGATTTTTGGTTAAAATGAGCTAATTGCACCATCTTATTCAAAATATCGAACTCTATCATCGAGCAAAAGATTATAATTTAATTCTTGTAAGTAAGTAAGAGATTCAGTGACAAAAGGGCATAAGTTGACAAATATTAAAACCAAAAGGAAATATGTCCATTTATTTCTCGTTATTTTACTAAAATTTTATGATAAAACCATATAATTCAATTTACCTTCAAAAGAAGTGTATCTCTTAAACTAGTGAAACGGAATTAGTCGACTTTTCAAAATATACTTGTGATTTTTACGCTTCATTTTTCCTTTTGTCACCTCGAACATAGGCAATTATCAGAATGTGTATGTCGAGTTATTGCTTTACGTCAGAACTCAAATCACGTATGTGGACAAGCCATTGTCAACCGCAGGGCGATGCTAATAAATTTTTTCTTTCACATATAGTTATAAGAATATAATGTTATTTTGTTTTATGTAGCATTAAAAAAAAATTTTTAATTTGTTTTAATAAATTTTAAATTATGCTGTTCCTTTGTCTTTTCAATATCATTAATACCCACTATACATATAGCAATAACTTTAAATTTAATAATATAATAAGGACAATAACAAATTTTATAAAAAAAAAAGAAAATAAAAAGTAGATTTCTTTCGGATTCAATTATTATTAAAATTTATTGTGGCCGCGAAAGTCTTTGTACCTGTACATAACTACAATATTAAAAATAATATGGCGAAATAACGCTAATTGTCTCAATACACATTTGAATGTGCTCACGAATATTCCAACAGAAAGGAATATATACTTTTATGTCCATTTATCAGTATCACAGATTCACCATCCTAAGGAATATGTAAAGTTATTCCCTTTTTCCGGAAATATTTTAATCAAATTATGATAGTTAGAGCTTTATGATTTTTGAAAATTCGTTAATTTTTGAAATGGCATTAGCAAAAACTCAATTAGAAAGCCAGAACAATGTTTACTTTTTATTAGTATTTAAAATGAATTGGTTATCAATCGCTCTTTTGTCAAGTTTGGCCTGAAATTAAAAAAAAATGGTTTTTTGCTTCTCCTGAAAGTTGCAAAAAGAGACTTATGACCTTTTGACTTCTTCCCACAGATCTATTTTTGACAATCAGTTGTGACCTTTATAAATCTCTCCTTAAAGTGGAAAGGTTAAGAGAAGAAATGAAAAATAAATTATAAATATATAAAATATATATATGTTGATTTTACTGATTGAACTAAAACTTCAGTTTGCCAATGTCGTAATATCACCAATAAAATTAATATGTGTAAATAAAGATAAATTTGAAATTTTCCTATGAATTTGTGGCAAAAAATTCGTTAAGTACACTTATAAAGTTTCATTCAGAACAACACCATATCAATAATAAACTAATAAATAATCGTGATTACTAATCAACCATAAATACTAATCAACTATAAGTACTAATTATAATTACTAATATGTATCTGTACACATACACCGGCACACAATAATTCAAGAAATATATGAAAATTTAGAAATTACATTATGAATTTAGAAAAGAAATGATTATATATATATTTAAAAAAATATTATGTTATATATTGGGTTACAATCAATTCGATATGTATTTTTTCTCGCAACTTTATTATATTTCCTTTCGTTGCGAGAAAAAATACATATCGAATTGATTGTAACCCAACATATAATATTATAGCTCGCAGGACAATATAACCTTAAAAATAAAAAAAATATATTATCTAGAATCTAGAATTTTAAATTTGATTGCTTGTGGAGAAAAATGATATTATAATTTTAGAAGTTTAAATTTGAAACTTTATGAAAAGAACAGATTCAAAGGAAGAAATGAAAACCTAAAAAAAAGAGTAGAAATGCGCAAAAATATTTATGGTAGTAACGAAAAGTTGGCCAGTCAAACTAGTGGCGGAATTGAACCGTTACACAGTTGACTTATTGTAACACATGGGTTGAAAAGTCCCGGGCCTAACATATAGATTTTATAATTGATTGACAATATTATGACAAAATAAAGACCTTCAAACCCAAAATGAACGTAAAAAAAATATTTTTTTTGTAATAATAAGAAAAACAAAACTGATATATTTTGACTCAACAACAATGACTCAATAAAAATTCCCGATGAGACTTTCCTTGCTCTCGCACTTAAAAAATACTGGTTTGTTTTTAATACAAAATTTTTTTTGTTTACAATTTTTTTGTTTTCAATTTTTTGTTTTAAATGTTTTTTGTTTTAAATTTTTTTGTTTTCAATTTTTTGTTTTAAATATTTTTCATTTTAAATTTTTTTGTTTTCAATTTTTATTTTTAATTTTTTTTGTCTTCAATTTTTTCTGTGTCCGAATTTTTTTTTGTTCGAGACTTTTCTTTCTAGGTTCTGAAGTTTTTGACACCTTAACAAATTTTAATCGAAACTTACTTGTTGGCCATTTGGCGTTGTAAACAACGATGGCGAAATGGCACCTCCTATTAATTGTGCAGTTTGAGTGGAAGTCGGACTAGCAGCAACTCTTCCTCTTCCCGTGCTTGAGATACACCCTGGATGGATATTCGGCTGGGCACCATCTGTTAGTTGAGTAGGATCTAAAAATTAAATTAAAAAAATAAATAAAAACGAAATAATACATTGATCTAAATTTTTGAGCAACGTCCTTACCTAAAGCTATCAAATTGTTGGCTATTAAATTATTACTAATAACGGATTGCGTGGTATCCATCGACACTTCTCCAAGACCATTCACAGACATTCCATTAACCATGTTAACGGCTGAAAAAAATTGATTTGTAATTCTGACTAGTCGCCCAAGGTATTGTAAATTATTATTAAACAAAATACATGCATGTAAAAAAAAATTGTTTTGGATAAGTAATGCACTCACCATGAATACATAGACATTATTTTTTAACTTTTACAACCTAGATCTACCAGTACCAAAAATGCCAAAATGCCACTAGAACTATATGTTTACTATAAAATATGATTAGTATATAGTTTGATACTTTTCTAACTTTTGTTTGAACATTCATCAAGAAACGTTAGAATATGAGAATTTTGGAAAATGGTTGAATTTTTGGGGATTTAAAAATGGCTGGATTTGTGAGTTTCGAAAACGGTAGAACTCTTAAGGATTTTGAAAAAATGATAAAGGAGAAAAGGTTTGATAAAGGAGAAAATGTTTATGTGCTAGAGAGTGCGAAATTTGGCGAAACACATTAAAAAATCTTTTGGTATTGATTTAGATAAACTCAGATTATAAGTCCCATTTCTCTTCGTCGAAGTTCCAATTCTTGTTTTTCTCTACTTGAGAAATTGCAAACCACTTTCACTTAAACAGAAAAAATCACGGAAGTGAAGGATTTTTTCTCTAAGCATTCACTATTAAACGAGTGAAAATTCTAAGTAATATAAATATGAGTTACCTTTATGAGTTGAGATTAGCTTCGATGCAATTGTTGATATACCAAATCTAATTACATTTGAGTCGTGAAGCAAAATGTAAGCATAATAATCAAACATTTTACTTGGTATCAATGCATGATGTATGTATGTATAACTTGAAAAATCAAAAGAATCAAAACAATTTTGAAATGCTAAAATCATAAAATGAAACAAATTTAATAACAAATACAAAAAAATTATACAACAATTTTTTTTTTAATTAAAAAAATTATATTGCAAAAATCAAAATTACCAAAAAGTAACATCGCAATTTTTTTTTAAATTCAAAAGAAATGTTTCTAAAAAATGTAAAAGCTTACCTTATAGTTCCATTTCAATTGCAATCTTCCTCATTTTATAAAATAAAATGAACATCATGCAAAACATACAACAAAATCTTGCTATATCTGTAGTTTGTCAAGAATGTACGTATTAAACAATAAAACAGGTTTACATTGTTCAATTACATCAGGAAAACACTAAAGAGCAAAAGTGCTAGGTTAGTATATTTAGAAGTTCTTCCGCTACGATCGTTTTTCGAAATAAGAAACCAACACCATATTATAAAATAGAAATTTATTTTTAACGAACTTTTAAAAAATACTGAACAATGGGAAATTTTTACAGGTAACGTAAAACTTTTACAAGGTAATGTCCAACTTTTACAAGGTAACGTCCAACTTTTACAAGGTAACGTCAAACTTTTACAAGGTAACGTAAAACTTTTATAGGCAACGTCAAACTTTTACAAGGTAACGTCAAACTTTTACAAGGTCACGTCAAACTTTTACAAGGTAACGTAAAACTTTTACAAGGTAACGTCAAACTTTTACAAGGTAACGTAAAACTTTTACAAGGCAACGTCAAACTTTTATAGGTAACGAAAAACTTTTACAAGGTAACGTCAAAATTTTATAGGTAACGAAAAACTTTTACAAGGTAACGTCAAACTTATAGGTAACGAAAAACTTTTACAATGTAACGTCAAAATTTTATAGGTAACGTCAAACTTTTACAAGGTAACGTCAAACTTATACAGGTAACGTAAAACTTTTACAGGTAACGTAAAACATTTCTTTAAAAACTTCGTGGTATGTTTATTTAGATTTTTTAGTGACTTTGGACTTTTTTGGAGGAGATTCAGTCTCATTTGCATCCTCCTCACTGGGTGATTTGTTATTATCTAATACTGATTGATTTTCCCCGCTAACTGTAGCCAGTTGAGTATCAGAATCAGCGGATTGGCTATCTGAGTACACAGTAGATGTATCCGAGTATACAGTAGGAGTATCGGATTCAATAGTTTGGGACTCTGAATCTGCACCTGGGTAATCAAAGGCTCTAACTTGATATTCAGAGTCCGCAGTTTGAGATGCTGACTCATCAGCGTGATATTCAGAATCTGCTGGTTGAGATCTCGGATCTGTAGTTTGCGACTCTAAGTCATCAAATTGATATTCTGAATCTATTAGTTGAGATCTCGGGTATGTATTTTGAGACGCTGACTCATCAGCGTGATATTCTGAATCTGCTGGTTGAGATCTCAAGTCAGTAATTTCAGAACTCAAGTCTGTAGTTTGTGACTGTGATTTATCAGCGTGATATTCTGAATCCGAAGGTTGAAATCTCGAGTCCGAAGTTTGAGACTCTGAGGCACCAGCTTGATATTCTGAATCTGCAGTGTATGATTCTAAGATTGTAGTTTGAGATCTCGAGTTTGCATCTTGAGACCCCAAGTCTATAACTTGATAGTCAGAGTCCAAAAGTTGAGATCCTGAGTCCGCAGTTTGAGACCCTAAGTCTACAGTTTGATATTCTGAACTTAAAGGTTGAGATCCCAAGTCCGTATTTTGAGATCCCAAGTCCGCATTTTGAGATCCCAAGTCCGCATTTTGAGATCCCAAGTCCGCATTTTGAGATTCCAAGTCCTCATTTTGAGATCCCAAGTCCGCATTTTGAGACCCCGAGTCCACACCTTGATACTCTGAGCCAAAACCTTGGGATCCTGAGTCCAAACTTAGAGACTCAGAGTCCACATCTCGATTTTGTAAGGGTACAGCTCGAGGCTGTGAGTTAACAAATTGAAAAAGTGAGTGTGGAATTATAGACCTTGAGTTTAGAACTAAATAATCCGAGTATTCAGGTCGACTTATATCCCTTGCCGGTATAACGAAAAATCCCGTCCCTGCAGTTCGAGACCGTGAGCCTCTACCTTGATATTCTGAGTCTACAACTTGTGACTCTGAGTCAGCAACTGAAGATTCTGGTTCTAGTACTGGATATTCTGAGTCTCTAACTTGAGACTCTGAGTGTGCGACTGAAGATTCTGGTTCTAGTACTTGATATTCTGAGTCTCTAACTTGAGACTCTGAGTCTGCGACTGAAGATTCAGGTTCTAGTACTTGATATTCCGAGTCTCTAACTTGAGACTCTGAGTCTGCGACTGAAGATTCTGGTTCTAGTACTGGATATTCTGAGTCAACAACTTGAGACTCTGAGTCTGCACGCTGTGATACTGAGTCAACAAGTTGACATTCTGAGTCAACAATTTGATATTCTGAGGCTACAACTCGAGACTCTGATGAGTCTGCAAGTTGAGATGCTGAGTCAAGAAGTTGAGATCCTGAGTCAAGAAGTTGAGATCCTGAGTCTGCAAGTTGAGATGCTGAGTCAAGAAGTTGAGATCCTGAGTCAAGAAGTTGAGATCCTGAGTCAAGAAGTTGATATTCTGAGTCAAAACCTTGATATTCTGAGTCTGCAAGTTGAGACCCTGCTTCTGCAAGTTGAGATTCTAAGTCAACAACTTGGTATTCTGAGTCAACAACTTGATCTTCTGAGTCAACAACGTGACCTTCTGAGTCAACAACGTGATCTTCTGAGTCAACGACTTGAGATTCTGAGTCTTGAATTGTATATTCTGAGTATGCCGGTTGCGATTCTGAATCTGCAAATTGCAATTCTGAGTAAGCAGATTGCGATCCCGAGTCAGTAATTTGCGATTCTAAATCTAAAGCTTGCGATGCTAAGTCTAAAGCTTGCGATTCTGTGTCTGCAGCTTGAGACCCTGAGTCTAAAGCTTGATAAATTGAGTCTACTGTTCCAAATTCCGAGCCTATAGTTGCAGATTGCGAGTCAGCTGCTTGAGCTTCGGTGTCAGCAGTTTGAGAACTCGAGTCTAGAGTTTGAGAATCTGTGTCAGCGATTTGAGTACCTGACGTACTAAATTCCGGAGGTTCGCTACCGTGGGTAGAAACGTTAGTTAGGATTTCCTCATCGCACTGTTCTTTAGACTCGTGTTCATCTACGTCCCTCTCGGATATTTCTCTGAAGACATACTGTGTTTGAGCTCTCGGCACATACAAGCCAGTTTGATCGAGTTCGCCAGGCGAGGATTCTTCACCACCAGCATGGTCAAACGTAATTGGAACGAAAGACCCAATTTCGTCGACAATGCCTGCCACTTGGTCTACGGCGACAAATTTCGAAGATCCATCAAAATAGCCAGTTGTTTGGTCTATAAGTATGTACCGGGGGCCTAATAAAAGATAGAGACAAATCACCACAGATATTAACAAACATTTATCAATCTAGATAAGGTATACCTAAAATTTTTTTCTAAAAAAAAGACAATTTTCAGAAGTACCGAAAAATAATTGTGTCGCGGCATTAGTTTATTCTACACATGCAAAAAGACCCAGGAGGAAGACTACAGTTTTACATGAGTACCCACCTGATCGGAAAGAAAGTTTTTGAAGTACATTGGAAACTTACCGTTTCGAACTCCTTGCGCATCTAGCTGATTCCAATAATTTTCACTGGGTGAAACGTTGCAAACGCCAGGAGGTGGCTGGACCGGAGCACCAGTGTACCTAAAGTACGGATTTTTGAGATCCAATGTGTTCGATGACGTCTGAGTAGTTCCCTCTAGAGACAACTCAATGGTGACATCATAACTTTGTCTGAAACCCAACCAATCGTAAGTAAACCCGGTCAATAGTAAGTAAACCCGGCCAATCGTAAGTAAACCCAATCAATCGAGAAGATAGCTATCATTACCTTTTGTTTGCAACTAACAATACTCGTCCGGTCAAAACCTGCCCCTGCTTGACGATAAGCGGTTGCTCCAACAAACACCTGACTTGGTACCAATGAGTCAACGGTTCAGTCGGGCCGGTGCTCAACCAAATGGTCTGCTGAGATCCTATGAAAGCCACGTCGAACCAAAACGCCAATCCGTGGCAAGTCCCGGACTCTAACAAATGGAATTCTAAAGGAATATCGATGGTGTGGAGGTCGGTTTCCGACGCTTCCAAGAAATCGACGACATGTCGCACCGACTTCGCCATGCAAATCCTAATATCGAACGTATCGACAATTGGTTGCCTAAAGTATTCTTTAACAGCACAGTTTTGAATGGCTGACAAATTCACGCCATGGAAACAAGTCTGGAACCAGAAGTTCGCTTTGCTAAATTGCTCCATGTACAAAGAATCGTCAGTAAAAGGCGCAATGTGAAGATCACCTCTGGAAGGATACATCTTGCCTCCCTGGACCAGCCACTTCTTGGCATGCAAATAAGTCTCCAACATTCGTTCGTTATATAACATATACCCCATCGGTTCGGAAATTATCACATCAACTTTCTCCGGCAATTCAATCTCCTCGATTTTCCCGGGAATCACTTTGATGTACTCTGCCAAATTATTCGCAGCCACCAACTTCTGAGCATAATGAGCCATCGTAGAAGCCTCGACAGCATAAACACGCCTGGCACCAGCCTGAACGGCGAAGAACGACAAAATGCCCGAACCGGCTCCGACGTCGAGCACAATCTTGTCTTTGAAATCATGCAGGTTGTTTAAAATGGCCCTTTGGTATGTGTATGTTCTGACGAAATCCTGCAGCATATTCTGCTGCTGCGATAGGTAGCCGTAAAACTGGAAATACTGCGTGGCAGAAGAGTCCTCTGTGCGAACCGAGAACACAGAGGCCCCTTTGCCCGATTTCACCTTCGTGATCGCTATGTTGAAGTTTCGTACATCTGCAAAAATTTAATCATTTGATATGCGTGGATTGTGAGTCTGCTGTTAGTTTTTTGGAACTTTTTGAATAATATGACGTGTTTTTCTGAATAATTTTTTACATACAGTGTTGTACGACGCTACCTCGACAACGCTTTGTACTAACACCATCAAAATCGCTTTGTGCTAAGTTTAGTTTTTAATTGAATAAATTATTTATAATTGAATAAATTATTTATAATTGAATAAATTATTTATTATTGAATAGCTGGTTTTTAATTGAATATCTGGTTTTTAATTGAATAACTGGTTTTTAATTGAATAACTGGTTTTTAATTGAATAATTGGTTTTTAATTGAATAATTGGCTTTTAATTGAATAAGTGGTTTTAAATTGAATAACTGGTTTTTAATTGACTAACTGGTTTTTAATTGAATAATTGGTTTTTAATCGAATAACTGGTTTTTAATTGAATAATTGGTTTTTAATTGAATAATTGGCTTTTAATTGAATAACTGGTTTTTAATTGAATAACTGGTTTTTAATTGGACAACTGTCTTTAACAAAAAGTGTTTTATACAAGGTATTCCAAGACGATTGGTCCTGGCGATATCGCCAGAACGTTTTGTACTAAGTCTTGTTTTGTAAAATATGTGTTTTGTAATATATGTGTGTTTTATATTGGTCAACTGTTTTAAGAAATTTGTACAACTATTAATGAATAAGTAGAGCGAAACGTCGACTATTTATAATAAAAAGAAAAAGAACGAAACAATGAATTCTTTTATTAGACCTTGATAAACCATTAATACGCAAAAAAAATATTAATGTACAAGTTCACTTTCCAGCAAAACATTTTTAACCCACAGTGTTTCATGATGATTTGATCAGACGATATCTCGAGAACGCTTTGTACTAATTTTAGTTTTTAATTGGACAACTGATTTTTAATTGGACAACTGATTTTTAATTGGACAACTGATTTTTAATTGAACAATTGACTTTTAATTGGACAACTAGTTTGGGAATTTGTAGCAGTGTTAATTAAAAGCTCAATCTTTGACAAACATATTTTTATACAAGGTGTTTCAAGACGATTTGACCTGGCAATAGCTCCAGAACGTTTTCTAAGTGTTGTTTTGTAATACAGTGAAACTAGCATGTTGTCTATTGATTTCTAGTGCTATCAGTGACAAGTGGCAACTGAATATATTCTTTTCTATCTAACACTAATTATGGCCATTTCAACTGCCTTCATTTGTGGTAAATTAATTAACAAACGATCGCGTCTCTTTTAAATAAGTAGCATACATTAAACAATCACTTTTCATCAAAATTTTCCAGATTTTTGGATTCATACCCCGTGATTATGGCTTTCAGTTTTGTTCTCCAGTCATTGACAACAACAGTTGTTTGGAAAATAATATTATAACGTTTTCTCGAAATTCATTAACCAGCTGTAAAGTTAGCTCTGATATGGGTAAATTTTTCATTCTTGCTTGTAAGAACCACTCAAACGGAATTTTATTAATGTCCTCGAATTTACATACCTTTGTTTTTACACGCTTAGAGTCATTTTTTGAACTTTTGAGATACAGATTTATAATTTCTTCTTTCTTTTTTAATATTTTATATCCACGTTTCAAATGTTCTATAACTTCCTTTACTGAGTTCTTTTTATCTAGCGTTTTTATTGCATTAACATTTTTATTTAAATTTTTTACGATTTTTACGATAATTTTGCTCATTAGTTTTTACTGTTCAAAAATTCAACAAAATATCTGCCTAATATCGAATTATGTTGCATTACTTTTCTAGTATTTCGAAAAAATGTGTTGTAAACAATCAAACCGTCTTTGTTTGCTCCAATTTCTCGATAGAAGTTTTTTTCAACATCCGAAAGACTCATTGATTTTTATATTTTTGCACGACATTGCTGTTTAGGCGTGTTTTTATAAATATGTGAGTTATATAGTACGCGGTCTATCTCTCTCTAATAGAGTACTGCTCGGCCAAAGCTTCCTGGTAAAAATCTTGAGTAGGCTCCGGTTAGTTGGCGCAGAGAGAGTACGGATTAGGTGGAACAAAGATAAGCTCGACGCGTCACCCCCTATTCAGATCTTGTAGATAGAGTGATCGACCAAATACCGAATCTGTTCGCAAGAAAACTCATTTATTATCTCTTTGCTTTTTTTTAACCAGGTTGGCGTTTTTATGTACAATATTATTATTATTGCTTTGAAATATATATCGGGCGATTTTTAATGATGGAATTATACAAAATGCCGATACTTTGTCGGCAATTAACCGCCTCTTACAAGGGAAGGGTTTAAATAGTCAACCTATTAGGTGTAAATTTCACATTTAAAGTTTTTATAATGTTATAAATTAATAAATATTTTAACGATATCGCATTATTAAGGATACTTTGCATGGATAAAAATAAAAATATGATGCATTTGCAGCCAGAACTTGTGTAATAATTATTAGAATATTGTTGACGACAATTTATTTAATTACAAAGTATATTTTTTCATAGAAAATATTTCAAGCAAAAACAATTTACTAATGTACAATTATAAACCATAGTTTTTTTGCTACAGAAATGTTAAATGGAAAACACTTGTTTTGTGTACCAATACAGCGTTCAAAATTAGCACGCTTATTAAGGTGAAATTTACAAAAGGTATAGTAAAATTTGACAGAACGAAAATCATAAGGGAACGAAAATCATAAGGGAACGAAAATCATAAGGGAACAAAGTATTTTTATGGCAGTTGTAAAGAATTTAGATATGGTTAAGTGCATATCTATTCTTATAAAGATTGTTTCCGGCTTCTTTTACCTGCAATACTCGATCAACAATTATTAATTGTAAGAGCCATAAAATTTCTACTGTTATGAATTCAGGTAAATAAATTGACCAATAATTAAGTATGGCTGCGAGTGTGCAAAATGATAAAGAGAACACTATTAAACATATATTTACTGATACAATACTATAAAAATAACTTAATTCATGTATTTATAAGTTACGTACAGCTAAAGAAATATTAAATGTCACGAATTTGCTTTCGCGCAATACACAGAGTTAGAGGCGTTCACAGACTATCGTAGCCTGAGTTTAAGGCATTTGGGACTGGCATTCTGCGTTGAGACGTCCCTCAAGGCAGATGTATTCATTATTGTATCAATAAACGTATACGTCTAGCCATGAAAATGAGTCGCGCACAGGCATTAGCAATGGTTCG
>JAWQRP010000599.1:0-25755 GCA_033557875.1 Quadriops clusia
GTTAGAGAGAGTAGATGTGTTAAAAGTATTATTCCATTTTTTAGAAAGTCACAACATCAAACTTTGATGTGTGTCAAGAAATGAAGGTAGTTGAAATAGTTTAGTTGTATTTTATATTTTGTGTGCTAGCTGAAGGTCTTCCAACCAAGGCCAAAACAAAAAAAAAAAAAGATGAAAATAAAGCGTCGAAACATAAGCTGACAACAAGGAGTTGTTTTATTTGTCCCTTGTTCCATTAACCCTGTCTCATTGATCAGTATTGGAGGACACCATTTGCGTCTTGATTATATTCAATCAAATAAGAAAACACCTCCTCCTTCACTTGTTAAAAACATTTTATGTATATTATCAGTGTCAAACTAGGCCTTTGTATGTCAAAGTATTATACAATTAGCTTTATTGGCACAGAATCATGATAAGAACTGATAATGGTACGGTGTTGTACCCAAACTTGTGCCCTTTACCTAACGTTTGCAGTGACAATCATCCAAACACTTCCTCGAATTACCTTTAATCACTTTGTGGTCACTTACTTTGACTGTAACGTAACTTTGGGCACTAAAACTGCATATTTGTATGCGACTTACTTGCATACTGAGAAATACTGTCCTGAATATACTCTAAATGATATTTTACCCGAAAAGAAAGCCTTGGACATCGATATACCACTTCCTAGGCAAGTTAAATGGAGTAGAGTAGTAATAAACATAACAATTGCATTGTTAACCTTCGATGTACTCTGGATACTCTCAGCAGTTGCAGTGCTAATCGTGTGCTGCTTGGAGTTACGAGGCCGAATATGCTTGTATTTCTACGTACCCTGGATCTTTCTGACTTGCATTATTATGATTTTAGATGTAATATGTCTCGTATTTTTTGGGTCTCAATCTCTGCAAATAAAGGAGCCGAAAGATTGGGCGCGAATCATCAACTTTGTTAACCTTACGCAAAAACAAGAGCAGGAGATACAAAAAATACCACTTTATATTTGCAAAACTGGATCTCTTATGTTACTCTTCATCGACAGCAAATGTATTATATTCATTATTGTTAATATTGTTTTCTTTATTGTTGTTATTAGAATTACATCCAAACGTAGCAGAGGACATTATCGCTAAGAATAATAAAGGATTTGAAAATTTTACTATTGAAGAAAGTTTTAAATCATTACTTTTTTAAGTTATCGTTAAAATTTCAAATTACTATTATTTAAATGACTATTTCCGTTGAATGCTATTACTCATTTCAATTTCTGTTACATATTTAAATTTCTATTACTTACTTATTTAAATTATTATTATATATTTACATAATTATTAGATATATGAATTATTATTATTGTGATATATTATACAAATTTTTTTTTACTAACCTTTCGTTAATGCAATAGTTCCGAAATAATTGACAAGCATGATTTTCATGTCAACTTCGTGATTTGTTTCAAGAACAGTCCCTCGATGGGAGACCCCTCCATTATTAACCAGAATGTCAATATGTTCAGTAATGTCCAATATTTTTCTCACTTGATCCCGTAAGGAGTTGATGTCACTTAAATCTAGAGGTATTATGATTGGAGGGAAGGTTACAGGTACAGTCGGGTGCATATTTAAAAGGTCATTGCGTACTCGGTCTAACTCTTGTCTTCGCCTGGCACAAAGGACGACCTGAGCTCCCTGTTTGTAAAATTCATGGGCCAATGCTTCACCTAAGCCTGAACTGGCTCCTGTTATGACGACAATCTATAATTTATACAATATAATAGCATTATTTATTTTTATACATATACAGTTGAATCGCGATAGTCCGACATTACGGGACCGCGGGGGTGTCGGATTACCAAAAATGTCGGATTACCAAGGGTTGGCTCTACATATGTATTTAATTTAATTTGCACTATATAAGTTTGGAAATCTAGTTAACCATGTATTCAAAATAATGAAGTCAGGCTATAGTTTTTACAAAAGAAGAGACATTTACATATGTAATATGTACATATTAAAATCATAACACAACATGAATCTGTTTTACAGGTTAAGGTAAATAAACAACTCATACGGCGCGGCGTCGGACTACCGAGCGTGTCGGACTATCGCGATTCAACTGTATATATTAACGAATTGAATTCTTTCTTCATTACTTGGGAAATTAGAATTTAATAAAACGAAAAGACGATATTAGTCAGTTTCATTTGTGGAACGGGAATTTAGAATTTAAACAATTTGTTTTTCCTCTTTCCTTCTGTCTTTATCATACTTGCAGCTTTTTACAAATAACATTAATATAAGTAAAACATCTGAAAAGAATGATTTTTTGACACTAGCTAATTTTCTATTTGGAGATACTTTGCCTGTACTGCAAGAGTAACATTTAGAAGATTGTGCAATTAGTTGACTATCAAGAGGACGGTTAATCCAGCATTGTAGTCAATTTTTTTGGAATGCTTGCTAGCAGAATATTTATTAAATAAATATGAACTCAGCGTAGCAGAAATGTATCAACCAATGATTTGCTTTTTCTACATAATCGGTATTAGAATGGAGAACAAGTAGAATACTTGAAGTAGGTACATCCAGAAACGGACCATAATATGATCAACTATGTATTATATATACATCTACTATAATAGCACGAGTGACCATTGTCAAAAGCAACAATATTTATTTTCAAATGCTCACTTTATTAATTTAAACAAGGTCTGACATGCACAGTCATTGATTATATACGTACATATGGAATCAATGACAAATTGAAGATCCTGCCCAGTACATATTACATGATATTAAGGTCCTGTGCAATGGAAAAATACTTGTAAATCAAATAGCCACCATGAGTACTCTAAATGTAATCAGATCTGATCTACAGTACCACAGGACAGAGTCCAGAAACCTCTGTTATACTTGTATATACCACAATAAATAGCGTCTCAATAATTGTTTCGGAACATCTCGAACAACATTTAAATTTATTACAGCAATGGTTTAATAACTGGAAAATCAAAATAAACCAGATAAAACTGGTGCATGTTACATTCACAATAAGGTAAATGGTATGCATACAGGTTTTAAAAAACAACACCCGAACACCTGTCCAGTATGATGTGAAATACTTAGGGCTACATTTGGTACAATAAACTTACATGGCAAAAACATATCAAAACAAAACGATAACAAACATAAAAGTATGAGAATTGCCACCCATGCAGAACAAATCGACTTATTCTAAAAGTAGAATAGTAGATAGTAAATGTGAAGCAAAAAAATGTTTGATGTAGATATGCAAGATGTATTTATGGACTTATAAAACATTATTTGTACCCTGAAAGAGGCCGCGAAGATACAGGATACATCATAATTGAGAACAATAAATAAAAGGGTGTAAGTGCAATCTCTAATTGTATTCTATAAATACAGTGTCGTAGAACAATGTGGGTAATAAAAACAATAGCATAACCTTACCTTTCCAAACAATTTAGTGACCATTTTCTCCAAATAAATCGCCCTTAAAACCTTGTAGACTATCCAAGGGATCGTCACTGCTAAAGACAAGTGGCTTATGTAATTGTATACACTCCAGGTTTGGTTTTTCTTTGCGTTTTCGCCCATCGCGAAGACAAAGCAGGTATAGCTCAGTCCAACAGCTATCACACAAAGAAAACTAGTAGATATCATTGTAAACTAGACGGAAATTACATTTATGTGTGTCTTTGTAGTTTACATGCGCGTATCAATCGCAATTATGAACTTTGATCTTGCGTGAACAATAAAAGTAATACCTGGTTGAAGATCATGTTGATGAATTCCAGGTTAGGTTTTCGTTGCTTTGACACTGACAGCTGTGGCCTTGGATTTTACAGCTCGCTGATTGGTCATTAGTTTTTGGGACCAGTTTTGGGAGAGTACTTGATAATTCAAGTTCTAAAAGTACCTTTAATTTTACATAGAATGGTTTTGCCATTTTCCAATTTTCTGTATATATACTTATTTTATTTGTTGGACAAAATACAAAGCTATTTTAAAAGAAATATTTTCAAATTAATTACACAAGAAGAAATTTACAACACAAGTTAATAAATAAATGCATAATCAAAGTGTGCAGTACCCTTACCACACGCAGTACTGGCACACATATAAGTACTTTTATAAAATTATTGCACAAGTTATATAATGTAGCTTATAGTTATATGTATGTAAATATATAATAAAACAATTATCACATATAATGCGGTGTCATACTTAACAGTCAGACCTTATACATAAATATTAAATCACAAAATCAGTTGCATACAATTAATAATCTTTTTTTGGTATAAATGACTAATAAAATGACAGACACGTACAAACAGTCAAAGAAATCACAAATAATTCATTAGCTTAAAATAGTTGCCTAAATTTTAATAGCGTTCTTAATTTTATATTTTTTACTGTAATTAAAATATAAGCTCACATCAGTTCAAAGCATTAACTGATACATGCTGAAAATTGCCCTGAAAAAATTGGAAATACTTTTGTAAATTTTCGCACAAAGTATTAAAAAATTTTATTTTTAAATGTTAAATTTTGGTACTTACAGCAATGCCCAAATCCCATCCTGAGCCACTCTTATTGTCAGCACTTACTCCTAATCGTCTTAATAATACGCCTCCATCAGTGGTGGCCCAAATTTCCTTCTGCCCAACACTAATATGTCGGAATGAAGTTGTATGTGGTGCTGAACCTAAATAGTGGCAAGTTTTTTGGTTATATAAATTTCGTTTGTTACGTTAAGTTTACTATTTATGTCAATTACACTATTTATGCCAATTGCACGATTTATGCTAATTGCACTATTTATGTTAATTTCAAAAGCTATGTTGATTTTATCTGAATAATGAATTTTTTAAGTTTATGTGAACTAAAAATTGTATTTACTTAAAATGGGAGGATCGATTGGGATATTCTGCCAATGTGTACCCTCGGGGAATACAGGGGTAACTTCCTTACGAACGTATAATCTTCCATTATTGTCTAAAGCCCAGACTCCTGCTAGGCCCGCAGAAATTTGCTTCAATTGAGCACCATTAGGGGGTTCTACGCAGTACCATTTTTCGCCTTGAGGAATATCTTCCTTAATACCTAATCTCCAATATGCACAGCCATTTTTTCCAGTTGCCCAAACTTGTTTGTATGGGCCACAGCTCAAGCTGCTTAAAGCTTGGTCTGAACTAACATGTTCCCATTTTGTACCCTATAATACAAGAAAATACTTTTGAAAAAATAATAAAAATCTATAATAGTAGTAATAATTTTAAATAGTAATAATAATTTCATACAGTAATAATAATCTGTTAGGGACATTCAGTTTGTGAATTAATATTTAGCCTATTGAACCATATGCATCGTTAAAACAGATGTATTATTATTTTCTGTTTCCCTCAACCATTCTCTTATCCTAACTGCAAGCTTTGGTTGTCCACAGAATTTCGTAAATCAATTTTAAATTTTAATATGCTGCATTAACAGATATATTAAACCATATCAACTCTACTTACCATAGGACTAACTTGAGATACTCCGACTCTAAACATAGCCTGTCCAGCAGCAGCTAGTGCCCAAACGGCAACTAAAGAATCCAAACTATCATCAATAGGTTCCAAAGAAACATCCAAAAGCTTAGTGTGGCCTAACTCTTGCCACGGCCCCGCAGTAGCAACGGCACACCTTCTGTACCACCTCCTGCGTCTTACATAATCCGTAAATTGCTTATTAGCATGGAATGTGGAAGGAAAATCGACGGCATATTGCCAACCTTCCTTATCTACACCTCCAGGAACGTGAAAGTCTACCATCCAATCAGAAACCCATTGCCAATGCATAGACAACAATTTGACTTGATCTCGAGTCCTCTTCACTTTACCTGTTGCATCACTCCACATGTATCGATCTGTTGGTAACCCTGCCGAAGTATATCCGGTGACGGGATTCCACCGTTGATTCTCGTATACCCTATAATCTTGGGAATCGGTCATGGGCTGAACGTTATTACTATCCAAAGTTCCGGCAAAGCCACCGCCCCACCCTCCTGTATACACCCAAGCCGTCCTATCATAACCTATACCCCAAGTAACACCAACCCGACAACTTTCAACCCGTCGTAAATGCCCACCGATTTGTCGAAAGTATAATTCCAATGGATTTAATGCAGGAATCGGTGTAACGACCATCAGTTTAAACGGCCGAATTTTTCCCCACATTTCCAAACTAGTCGCAGCAGACCCAGGCAACCGGTAACGGTAACAGCAGAATTCTTCTTTATTCACGAAAATCACAAAATTGTTCTCTTTACATAGAATTCGTAACACGAATTCTTGACCTCGCACAAGAGGCAAATGCCCATGGCGTTCCTCGTCACCCCACTTGCCCTCGATCATAGTGTTCCTAACTATGATGTGCTCCTGGAAGCGAGGATTTATGTGCAAAACTGAGTTGTTCTGTTCTGTGTGTGCCTTATGCCGTAACTTGAAAGTAGAGGAACTATTTAGATTTATAGCAACTCGATCTGCATCATCCCCGATGCATCCAGTTAATGTAATAATTGTTCCAGGGATGCAGCCGGTGTGCAAGGGGATGCTCAGGGGAATATCTTTGCCCAACAGGTCAGTTTCTTGGATGTAGCTCGAGTCTTTGAGCTGGGAATTTATGGTGGTTTCCGAATCCCAGACGAATATGTCCCCTAAGGCAGTTGTAATCCAGATCGAGTTGTTGCCTGGTTTGCCTAAAATACAGACAATTAATTCAAATGTTATCAACCACCATTATTTATTATTACTTAATTTATCAAAACTGAGAGTTGAATTCTCTATGCAAATAAATATTAAAGCAGTTAAAATCATCAGTAAATCAAATTAAATGGGAAAAAATTAGTACTAATAACCTCCTTTCTTCCATTTAAGGTGATTTAAGTTTCTTTCTTTTATTTATCACAGCTTGTAAGTGATGACTAAATAAGATATTTATCATAACAGCCAATATTTTACCCAAAAAAATTTTTTCAAGGAGTTTAAGAATAATTTATTTTAAATACCTGAAATGGATTGCATTTGTCCACAAACAGAGGTTAACTGTGCCTGCCATTCTTCCATTTGAGTATCGCTAGTAAATTGCATACGAACGACAGGAGGTGATAAATGAGGAGTATGGACTGCTAGCCGGGGATTTCCGGGTTCGCTGCAGCATTGCAGACATGTAATTTCACCAACACTAAATTGCAACTGAAACAAATAAACAATTAAATTCATCACAGATAAAATATGTTATATCATGATATACGTCATTAATTTAAATCAATAAATAATATACAAACAAATAAACAAATATACAAACCATTGAGGTGGCACCGTCTGGGTTTAAGACAGTGAGGGTTCCGGAAGACTGCATCCACTCTAGCTGCAAAACGCAATCGACGTAAGCCGAACCACTTAGATTAATCCGCGCTTCTCCGGAATGTTTCCATGAACTAGTGTCGATGGCCAAGTGGTACTGAGGGTAGTCGTCAAGCTGCAAGCGGGTTTTTAAGTCTTGCAGGATTTTTAACCTCCAAGGTTGTTCCAATTCACCTTGGTGCACATTAGGGCCTTCAGCAAACCAATTAGGTAACTGTGCAGGATCTACGGTGCATGCACCGGCCGCTACCCAAGACCAAGGAGCCTCATATTCGGCCCAACACAACTCCTCATCTTCGGCAAAGATGCAAGAATCACTTTCCTCCTGCCATATGCTTTCGTGGGAATCAGCATGTACTTCCGTGCCCAAAACTGAGCCTACTGAAAGGATTGGGCAACGAACTTTCTGCACTTGAGCTTCGAACGATGTTGGTTGTGTGGGGGCCGATCGGGATTGTTCTTCTAGTTCGCTTAATCCGGATGATTCGCATAAGCTTTGGGGCCTATGCTGAAATACAAATTTTTCCTTTGCTTCATTTAGGTCTATATGTAATTTTTAAAGGGTACAGGAATATCTAGTGACAAACAGTTTATCTTAAAATACCTAGATTTTAACAAAAAATTTAGTAAATTTTGACAAACCGGCAGGGTTTTAATATTTTACTGCTAAAGTACTATATTTGCAATTCGTATAATCTTGTTTTCCTGGGAATAAGTTCAATTTGTTGGATAAATGATATAACATAATCGATGCCTCCTTTATGTAATTTCATTTATTCAACAAATTGGACTTATTCCCAGGAAAACATACGTATTATATTAATCCAGAAAAAACTTCTTTATTTAAATTCATATTTACTATGGAAATGAAATAAAGTAGTTCCTTGTTTGAAAAATTTTATTGTGTGGTACCAAATTTGGTGGTAAATATCTACTGCACATTTCGTCTCACAACTAGAACCAGTTTCAGGCGCTGTGTCTAAATTATGCACAAAATTGAAAAACAACTGAAGGTTGAGCACCAAACTTGTGGAAAACTTATGATGTAGTGATTACTAATTATGCAAAGATAATGGACTAATTTGTAAAATCAAATTATCACAAAACTAACAAATTTACGAATTAGTTCGATATTCTTGCATAATTAGTAATTGCTACATCATAACTTTTCCACATGTTTGTTGTTCAGTTGTTTTTCAATTTTGTACATATTTTAGATACAGCACCTAAAGACCTAGTTGTGAACCGAAACGCGTAGTACCATTGAATAAAATTTTTTAAACAAAGGACCTAACATATTTCTTGTCCATTATTCAACCTTGTTTTGTATAAAAATCTTTTTGATCATATTTGTAATCTTTGTTATACAGGGTGGTTAATCTAAGACATTTACCTTGAATTATAGCGATACTATCAAAGTTAGAATATTAAAACTTGCAGGATTTACTCAGCATCTAAAGAGCTTCAAAAAACGCTAGTAGTGTTTTGTTTTGTTGCCCATAGTTTTTGCGCAAGCGCACTTGGATCCATAAAAGTGATGATGAAGATGAATTTTTTTTTACATATTTTTAATCGGCAAGTAATTCTGCATACAACGGTATGAACATTTCTGCCGGATGGCCGAAAAACGTTTCTTTAATATTACGACTTTGTTTATCAAGTTAGGGCAATGAAATTTCCAATAATGAATTCTGCACATAAAGGGCTAGTATCTTTTACACAATATTGCAAATATTGATAAGTAAAAGAGCGTTTGTCATCCCACTAAGAGGAAATAGAGACTTCAGTATTTATCATTTATTTAACATCGGCCTGTTCCGGCATAAGAGACCAATTGATAACGCCAAAAATTAGGATCACAAGTTCTGGAGGAGTCTACAAAACAAGGAGCCCCGGTTCTACATCGTTCGTGGACGATGAAGCAGCTAACATTTTTCCCAATAAAAAAAAATCGCGTCCTTGCTGGGATTCGAACCATAAACCCCTTGCACCAAACGTCAGCAAAAAAAAAACCAAAACGTATATTTGCTAAGTAGTTAACAATAAATTAATGGGAATTTGGTGATGGTAAATGCCAGCGCCTTAGCAATTAGGCTATTACGACGACAAGGATTTGTTAATATTAGGTGACATATGAGTAAATGAGTGAACATAGTCCACAAAATAAAAAAATCCATAAATCAAGATTTTTTGCTTCAATATTGTACATATAATCATTCCAGGAATTAGAATTCATAACAAAAACACCTTGTAAACTATGTGTTTTTAAAAATTATGTGCGCTTACGCGGAAACGAAATGTAACAGACTAAAAAGTTATTGAGATATTTTTAATCCCTTTATGTGCAGAATGAATTTTTGGAAATTTCATTGACCTAACTTGGTAAATAAAGCCACAATAATAAAAAAATGTTTTTTGTCCATCCGCCATTTTTTGCAGAAATGTTTACTTCGTTGTATGCAGAATTACTTGCTGTAATAAATTATATAAAAAAAAAGTTCATCTTCATCATCACTTTTATGCACTCTTTAAGTGCTGAGTAAATCCTGCAAGTTTTATTGTTCTAACTTTGATAATAACGCTATAATTCAAGGTGAATGTCTTAGGTGGACCTCGCTGTATATAATCAAGAAGAGTGCTAGCGACATCTTGCAGTAAACTATTGGAAACAGCCACAGTGCATTTCTAGCCTTAAGGGTCAATTTAAACTTGAATACACTTACAAGAGAAGTGGTGCTTCTGTGAAATTTGTCCCTGTTAAGACTCGCACTGCTACTCGCCCTGCTGACTTGAAGAGGTGCATGCAACGCTCTCCATCTCTTCCCGGTAAGATCCGCAGATGAGACCCCGCTCCTTAAATAAACGGCACGGTCTTCAGCTCCTATTGCAAAAACTTGATCGTTAGCTGCCACGGACACTAGATTCATTTTGCCCACCATTTCTACCCAGCCAGTGCCGGTGGACATTTCCTCACTAACCCCGACTCCTTCCCCTCGAACCCCCTTCCTAAACCAAACTTGGCGATCGTGAGTGACAGCCCAGACAGCGCAGGTTCCTACGGAGAGTTGCGTTATTCTCAAGTTTTCCCCAGGGCTACGGATTTCCACCCACGACTCGCCCTGCAAGTTGTCCCTGGTGACACCTATTCGCACTAGAGCCCTACCGTCTAATAAAGCTGCCCATAAGAGTCCAGTGGCTCCTACGCTCACTTGATTTACCTCGCAACCTAATGGCACATTGATGAGGTTCCATTTGAGGCCCTCAGGGGACTTTGTGGAAACGCCCGAACGGAACATGACGCGATTATTGGAAGTCACCGCCCAGACCAACATGGTTCCTTGTTCTGCCCCTGCTACATTCTGGCTGCCCACTGAGATGTCTATGAACGGTTCCTGAGAATATCATAGTGTAACATAAGATAATATACTAGGCAGGTGTATAATATACTACTAGGATTTTAAATTTGAATATTAAAGCATCATAAATGAATGCAATTTTTAAAAGAATATGTATACTAATGTTTGTATCAATTTTTAAAGAATTTTTAAACTTAAATATAATTTGAAAAGTGTGGGTACTAGAACCCTGAATTTATATATCGTTGTATGTTCTTGGGTATACAGCCCTTTAAAATGAGGCAACTATATAAGTTGCTTCACAACTCACATGGTTGTTTCATTTTAACATGTTCGCTGCGTATGACGCCTATGCACGCCATTTCTTCATATATATATCCCATAGCGACAGAACTGATAAGCATGGAATGTGTTAAAGAACTTTACATCCAAAAACATACAAGGATACTTAAGTATAATTTACAAGTCAAACTTCAAGAAGTATGCCATTTTTATTGAAATTTATATTAATTTTTTAAGAAACTTTTTAAGATTAAATTTATAAATTAACTTCCAATTTTCTTATTAAATACTATAAAACAGAAATAAAAATTATAGTCTTTCAATGGAATAAATAATAACACAGATCCGTGATAATAATAAGAAAACTACATCTACATAACAAAATGTATACTTCTAAATAAATAAAATAATCTACATAAAGCAACTTTACTTAAAATAGAATTTACTAAAATACAAAACTATAATTTTTACCTGGTAGCAATGAACCGTGCATAAATAAAAATATAAAAGTGACACATACAGGCTCGTCACTTACGGCTGTGGCGTCTTTATGCAAAGGAGCAATTGCACACCACGAATTCATAGCGGCATATCGTCGCGACCTGACCCATAGCCTCCTGCGAACACAGCTTTTCCACTGCTTCTTCGGATAATACTGAGCTGGGAAGTCAACGGCGTAAGTCCAGCCGTGATGATCCAGCGGTTGGCCGTCAAGTGTTAATTCCAACTGCCAATCGCCTTCCCATTGCCAAGCCATGGAAGGCAACTTGATTTTTTCTATGGTTCGGTCGATGGTGCCGTCTACTGACGAGAAGTGGTAACGGTCTGTTGGAAGCAGACGAGTTGAGAACCCTTCGATCGGTATCCATCTCTAAAAATTTGTAGTTTCATTTTTTTAAATTTATATTATAAACACCAATCATTTTGCTGAAGAGATTATGAAAATGAAGGTTGTCAATTTTTACAGAACTTTAAATGCTTATTAAATTTAATTTCATAAGCCTATATATAGAATAGAATAGAATAGAATCATTGAATATAGAGTATATACTCTATATTCAATGATAGAATATCTTTATTACATATCATAGACAGGATACAAGTCAGTTTCATTGATACAAACAATACAATATATATCATGTATACATATTAATTCGGAAGCAAAGCATGTTCAAAATTTGTTCGAAATCCCTCCATGGGTCATCCTGAGCCCCCGGACCCAAACATCCCCGGGTTCAGCTCCTCCAGAGAATAGAGCGGTCTCCCCCTGAGGCACTCCAGGACGGCAGCCCGGAAACCAGCCGTCGGCAGACCCCAGACGTGCAACGGCAACATGTCAGCAATCGGTCCCCCGCATACAGTCGATCCTGCGGTATGGAACCACCAACCTACTGCTGCCCCTCGTGTTATAATCATGGACATCCCCTTTCCTAATGTACTTCTCCCAGTTGCGGTGCACGTACATCACCGAGGACAGAATATATTGATTATATACTGTAAGTATACCACTGTGTACAAAGTAGTCCCTGCAGCTCTCCCTTGGAGTCAAGGAGTACAGGGCACGTATCGCTTGTTTCTGAACAACCATAAGGGCCTGCACCGCAGCCGAAGCTCCCCAGCACAGAATTCCATACGCCAAGTGGCTGTGGAAAATGGCGTTGTAGGCAGTCATGGCGGCCTCGAAAGACACATGTCTCACCAGGAATCTGATTGTGTAGATCGCCGATGAAAGCTTTCCACTCAAGCTTGAAATATGCTTATCCCATCTCAAATCCGGCTGCAACCACACGCCGAGGAACTTGATGGGCTCCTGCCCACCGGAATTGGTCATCGAGAAAGTGAGCACGGTCGTTTTTTCCGCATTCAGCCGCAGCCCGTTGGCGACACACCAGGATCCGGCGTCCTCCGCAGACCCCTCCAACCCACCGGCAAGGGTCCTGTCTCCACCATTCATGTTCAGGAGGGAGGCATCATCTGCGTAGAGGTACATCCTGTCCGCCCTGACGTTGGGCACTAGATCATTTATGTAGAGCAGGAAGAGGAGCGGACCAAGCAGCGACCTCTGAGGGACCCCACACTGCACATCGAGCCACTCAGAGCACTCCCCCCCCCACAACAACTCTCTGACTCCTATCGCGGAGGTATGACGTCAGAAGGTCATGGGGAACACCTCTTATTCCGTAATGCTCCAGCTTCTCCAGGAGTATCCCATGTGACACTCTGTCAAAGGCTTTACTCAAGTCAAGGCACACGACATCTGCCATCCGTCTGTCGTCGAAGGCCCCAGCCACATCGTTCACCAACTGAAGAACCGCCGACTGCGTAGACCTGCCCCGCCGAAAACCGAACTGTTCTTCGTTCAGATATCTCCTGCGTTCCATATAATCACCGAGGTCACCCAGCAGGAGTTTCTCGAAAATTTTCGAGAAGGCGGGTAAAATCGATATGGGCCTGTAGTTCTCCGCCGAGGCGGCATCCCCCTTCTTGTAAATCGTTCTGATATCTGAGTGCTTTAGAGTCCTGGGAAAGACACCCACCTGCCTGTACTCGTTAGCCAATCTAGTCAAAGGTTCGACTATTGAGAGCACTATGACTTTAATAATTTTAGTATTGAGTCCATAGCAATCATAGGACGTCTTCGTCTTCAGGTAGTTGGTGGACCACCGCACGTCGCCCTCCGTGAATTCCCTGAGGTGAAAGGAGCTCAATGCATCGACCCCCTGCTTTCTCAAGAACAGGAGTGCATCGTCCGTGCACCAATCTCCGTCCATCAAGTTGCTTATGTTGCCCTGTAGATAGGCAGTAAAATCGTTAGATGTTACCTTAACGCTCTGTGCTGATTTTTTATTAGGGTGATATTCATTTATTATCTGCCAAATTGCCAAATTACAAGGCGGTCTACGCTGTGAGGAGGATCGCCGTGGCGGTGGGGCGGGAGGCTGCAGTGACCTGCTACTTCGCGCTGTTTCACGCCTGCATGTCCTATGGGATCCTGGCTTGGGGCGCGTCCGCGCACGCATCAAGAATTCTAACGCTACAAAAGAAAGCAATAAGGGGGATACTGGGTCTCCCAGTGGGTGCAACCTGTAGGCCTCATTTCCCCGAGCTTGGAATACTAACGATGACTGGCGAATACATATTGCAACAGCTAATGATGGTAAAGAGTAACGAAACCAACTATAAGACTAGATCACAAACACACGACCACATCACCAGGGGCCGGGATAAGCTCCAAACAAGCCTCTACCGGTTGTCTTCATCGTTGGCCCGGAACATGGGCCCGAGACTGCTCAATGCGTTGCCCCATGCACTTGGGGCGCTGCCCTGCGGGCGTTTTAAGATTCGGATGAGACGGATCCTCCTGGACGGAGCGTTCTACACTGCGGAGGAGTTCCTCGCGGCTATGAAGGAAAATGGGAGGGCACAGTGAATATTTTATTTTGGAGTCCTGTAATCGTTTTGTTACTTTGACGTGTATTTTGTGAATGCCTGAATAAATTCTATTCTATTCTATTCTATTCTATTATGTGACTATTCATTCTTTTTTTATTAAAGTCCTCAATTCGATTTCTGTAGTAATTTCTGAATACCGAATAAGCTTCAAAGGCCTTGCCGCCTCTACATTTAGCTATGGTAAACAAAGCGTCAAGTGCATTCCTCAGTCTCAACAACTCTCCCGGGCAACGCACAACAGCGCCTGCCATAGGGCCCACACAGCTGACCATCGGCATGGCTTCATCCACAGCAGCGACCACCCTCTCGTGGAAGCGGTTGAATTTCTCCTTGCAGTCATTCGCCCGGAACACATCCTCCCAGACAACGGCACCAAGGAGCTGCAGTAATTTTTCTTTATTTCTGTGGGTAATTCTACGTACTTTTATTGAAGTGTTCACCCTATTTGGTATCTTTCCAAAAGCAAAAGCAACTCGCTGGGCCAGATGATCTCCCAAGTGCAGATTGACAGTCTCTCGCTCAAGCAAACAATCATGTAGGTTTGTGATGATATTGTCAGGGCAAGTGACACTGCCGCTCACGATCCTGGAAGGGCTCTCGAACATAGTCACCAGATCAAAAGATAACAGAATTTTGTTAAGCTCGCTTCTTGTTTTGTTGTCTCTAAGAAAATCAATATTGAAATCCCCGGCCAATACTATCCTTTCACAATGCAATGTTTCCAGTTAGTTTAGGAGTTCCTCCAACCTTCTCATGAACACAGAGATACTACGCTACTACACCCAAAAAAATTCGATTATTTGATTTCGACAATGTAAAATTATTAAAGAAAGGAAGCAATTGGTTCAAAAGTAGAATTAGAAAGAAATAATAAATATATTGATGCAATATTTAAGTAAGTGCTTTTAAATATAATATATTGGTGAATACTGGAAAATAAGTAAGGATATGTGAGTGGCTCAAAAGCACACTTTTGTTTATTATGAGAAAACCGGCAGTTTTATGTTGAACCTATGGTGAAAATACTGTTAAAGGTGTAAATATTTTTAAAGATAATAAGTAGTCTGATGGACTTAGAACATGGTTTGTCAGCTCATAGAATAAAGAACACTATAAAGTGACTTACAATCAGTTGCAGAAAAAATGGACTTGGGCCTCTATTCTATTGAAGTACTCACATGTAAGTACGTTTTTACTTATTTTTAAAATACAATAAAGTATAGAAAAAGAATAACAACTATAACAGTAGATGACGTTGATTTTTGTATCAGTATATGAACATTTTACATAAGTGTGCTAAATTATAATAGTTTACGCCTTTTTGCGGTGAAATGTAAGTCAAGAAAATTTTTATTACATACGTTATAACTTAACTATTTTATTAAAGATGACAAGTACCTACCTTTGTTACGACTTTTTTTTTAATGTTTTGTGTTTTACATCAATAATGTTAGTAAATAACTTTGATTATGTAATTCCTAATTCTGTATTCTTTGTTTTATACTATAGTATTAAAAAAGAAAATAATTTCAGAATTCAGACGTGTTTATTCAGAGGTAAAACATCAATGTGCAATAAACTGATTGTCGTGCTTACACACATCATGAAAAAATTATATACAAATATGTCAATTTGTTGCCTTTGCCTTTGAAGTATCCTTAGTTGCAGTTTAGCAACGAAATGAATCGCAAATTGACAAAAATTACTGATAAATCAAATACCTAATCAAGGAAGAGATGAATTTGATACATTTCATTATTTTTTAATTAAATATATTATAATTATAATTTTTTATTATTTAAGAATTAAAATCCGGCCAAGGATGACAATAAGTAAAGTAAAATAACATTATTTTGTTTATTGTACCTCGTTCTCATAGGATTCTTCCCGAACCCTTATAGGGATGTCTAAGCCGTGTACGTAAACGTAAACCTGGTGGTCGCCCCCAATGGCCCACAAGAAATGGGGTACGGCAGAAAGTTTCTTGAATTCTTGCCCCACATAGGGTAATTCTCTCCACATAGATCCAGATGTTGTAAGTGTATGGACCCTCCCTTCATTATTTATGCCGAAAAGAAGGGAACTAGGCATCTTAAGTCGCCTTTTTGGCGGAAATAAACACAAAAATGAAGATAATCACGAAGTAATACTTCTGATTATATCATTTGGAGGCATTTGCATTACTTGAGTATTAAGAAAACATTAAACCTTAACCTACAAATCTTAAATGTCAACAGAGTTGACATCACTGTGTGGTGACATCGATAGAGGCTGGGTTAGTCGTTTGACAATAGGCTTTCTTTGTCAATTTTGTGTGCGGAGCGTAAACCGCGGTTGTTCTCATGACGTCACTGCGGTTATCGGGTTTATATGCGATTTATCACGAGGAGTCAGGTGGTTTAATGTCAGCAAAGCGAGGATGAATTTTAACAATGATCTCACGGCCCATGTGATGAACTAATGTGTTGTTTTGGTTAGCACAATGGTGGAATTTAGTTGTTATACAAGTTTACATATAAAAATATTCATATAAGTAATAATACATAATATGTAATACTAATAATAATATAATATCACAAACCAATTGGGGAAGTATGTTAACATGCATATATTTGGGTGTGAATTTGAGTAATAATGTATCGAATAACAGAATTAAAAAATGTAATATACAAATTGTAATTGATCTATTAGCGATCTAATAATAATAATAATAATAATAATAACAATGATAATATTTTTAGACGGTACATATATTTTTTCAAACTTGTGTAGAAACAGGTATCATGTTAGATGCAGCGCGGACCGCTAGATGGCGCGCTGATAGTCGCGCGGAAGGGAAATCACCGAAGGCCACGGTGCTATTTTTGAAACGTAAAACAAAGTAAATGATAACAATCTGGTATTCCATGGAAATTTACCGTCTATTGATTGCATTTTGTCTCACGCGAAATTGCTTGTGTCGCTTTTCGTTTTGTTTACCTTCTGGCAGAGTATTTACACCCAAACGATGGCCATATGTTTCATATGGTCGTTGACCTCGCGCCGAAAATGTTCCATTCAGGAGAAGTGAGGAGCAATTCTGGGGTTATTAGGTAATGGGGATTAATTTTCGCGCTTGAAGCTTCTTATCTGGGCGATCAACCTGCTGCTGTTGACTTTTTCCTGGTCGTGAACCAAAAAGGAAGAGTACTCTGATCAAACGATAAACGCAACGATATAAATGGATAAATGAAACCAAAAAGTAAGGAGATGATTCAAAAGGTAAGCAGATAAACCAAAATGTGAACAGGAAAACAACAAACTAAGTAGAGAAACCAAAAACTAGCCATAGAAATAGAAAAATAAGCAGAGAAATCAAAAAATAAGAAGACAACCCAAAAAGCAATGAAACAAACCAAAAGGTAAGAAAACAAACCAAACGGTAAGAAAACAAACCAAAACATAAGAGTATTTACCACACAAAACAAACTGAAAATGAAATCGTTTATAATAAAGACGACTGTTATTGTGCGAGTATTGTATAAAAAGGTAAACAAACTGTAAAGTGAACAATCCTTTTCGTCTCTAAACAAACTCACGCCTTGGATAGTTTAATTATGATGATCTTTTGTGTTGTATGATTCAGGTATTATAATGCATATGTGCAAGGATAGTGCATATGAACGAGGATAATGTGGTGCCGATATTTACATATAGCATAAATTTCTAATAACGATAATAATAAAATTTAGAATATTATTGCCGTTAAGAAGACATTTTTGTGTTGAAATGGTAAATGTTTTTTACGGGTAAGGTTATTGAGAATGTGTACACCTGAATAGTGGAATAAAGTTCAAAAGAATTCAGCAACAAAACAGAGTGCTCGAGCGGTATAATGATGTCGTTAGTTATTAGATATTAATACGGTGAAAGTGGACCACGGTCATTTTCCCGTGTACATCACACTTTCTTCTTGAGTACATAGGCAGCGTCTGTGGAGCAAATATTCAACCTGTGCCTGGCTTCTACCTCGAGGAAGAATTAGATCCTCAAGAGTCGTTCCAAACGAATACGCAACAATGTTATATGGTCATTCGCCCACGGTGAACGGTATTCCCCGATTATTGCGTGTGCAAGACGAGGAATGAGCTCGGCGAATACTGTTGTACCTGCTTTAAATAATATTTAATGCGTTTTATACTTCATTTACTCTATAGAGTAAATGAAGTATACGTATACGTGAGGTTTTGTCTTAACTTAATCCTATTATTTAATCGCGAAGAATATATCGGAGACCCCAACCAAGTTATAGGTAATATTTTGTAATAATAGCAGTATAAATAGGTAGCTTGTTTAGATGTGTGTGCATGTATGCACAATTCCGTTCAAGCGAATAAAAACCTGGGGCGGTCTAATGTCGCGGAATAAGTGAGACGTGTTTATTCGGAAATAGAATCGAAGATAGCGGCGTTAAGCGGATCAATAAAAACCAAGGTTAAGGGGTGCGCGCGTCATCCGCCCCCGTACGTCATTTGTCATGCTACCCCCATTGGGGGCGATCCCCCCTCAACCCCTCCCCGAGCAACCCTCATTCATGCAGCCCCCATTCTGCTCTCCCACGTGCCGCCTTGATACGAGAACGTATAGTACGGCGAATTCGTACGCCTACACTCTAAGGTCAATCTGGGAGATTATTTGATGATGTTGCTCCAGAGCCTAGGGCACCTTGTTGGCGTGGCAGTCTGCTTTCAGTTCGCGTAAATGTTTCTGAAGGTTGCTCACAGTCAGTACATTCTTTTTAATTCTACTGCGCTGCTATACATGGATAAATATTCTCTCAAATGTTGAGAGAATATATATATTTTTAGTGTCAACTGTTTAGTTTAAACTAATAATTAATTTTTGGTGGGAAATGTGTCAATCTTACGTCCTTGTAAAAATTGGAAACGTGAAACAAAGTTGAATGTAACGTCTGTTGTATATCTGTGGTTTTATTACTTTCAATAAATATAATTTTAAAGGGTTATTTATTTATTTCAATAACAATTTAATATGTTTGTTTTTTTTTATTTTCTTTAACCATGGGTATATTGATTCATTTTATAACAATAATTCCGTTTGCCCTAGAAAATTATGTTTATTTGGATGATGTGCCATAGATACATTTTACTGATAATGATTGTAAGGAGGAAGAAACGATAGAGGAAACATGTAAGGAGAAGCAAGAAAAATGTAATTGGTCTTAAGTGTATGCACACTTATTGCACGGAACGCATTTAAAGCCTCTAAACCAGATTTCCAGCGCAACTGGCACAATATTCCAAACGATAAGCTAATCGATAAAGCGTTTATTGCATCACGGCGCATATTTAAGCAATTTTATGCCAGTTACATATTTGCATTATCGTTATTTGCAAATGTGTTGCTGAACTTCTGAATGCCACCGCAATGAGTCATTAATCCAAAAAGACGTCACAGTCATAGCCAGAAAAGGTAAAATACCTCAGAAGAGAACGCTATGGCTTGTTTACGTTAGTGGATGATTCCTGAATGACTTCGGTTCAAAGTTATTCTCGGGCGATCTCCTCGTCTTGATGACGCACTCGAGCTCACACACGGCCGTCTGGCACACGTCGTTGTGGCACACCAAGAGATTGTTGCGATTCAAATTTAGAACATCACCCTTCGCCGGTCGATGAGTCAGTCATCTTTTAAATTTAAAATCATAATATTGCTGGAGGAATGCGAGTCGTGTGCAAGAGCAAACGAACGGAACGATGACGATGAAATTTAGAAAATCTCTCCACGTTTAGTCCAAAACAAAATGACTCATTTCAAGTAAGTGTAGGTACCCCTTAAAATTATTGTTTAATGCCTCCTACTTAGTAGATCAAATATTTTGATTGTTTTTGTTTCTTAAATTTATCGGTATGTTTCCATTACTAATGTTTAATATTAGTTTATTACCCTTTTCATTAAATATTTTCTTTATTGCATCTGGATTGGATATGATTTTTTGACAAATCCCGAGAAGAACGAACATCCTAACGTTGGAATAAAAATGTTAGAATGAAGCTCAACATGAGTTATTTCCAAAATAACAAGAAATTAATACATGGCAAAATCTTCATATTATGAACAATTTATCAACAACAACGAAAGTGACAACTTTATTTCGATTCTTCCGAATTTCCGAAAAACGTTAGGAAACGTGCAGGTATATATACTGTTACTAAAACGAAGGTTTTCTTTTAGTAATAGATAGTAACAAATGAATCACAACTTGTTTGAAATATAAAAAAAATATTTTGAAGTTTACTTTCATTCAAAAAAATAGTAATCACTAAATAACTCAATTATAATAAGCATCCAAACACGTGAAATATGAAATAAATATGCACACCTATTACTAATAAGATACTGTTTCACTGTTCTTGTCTTCTAGTATTCGAAACCAAATTTTGGAAATGTATGCCGTAGACTTTGCAGATAATGATTTAACCTGATTCCCAAACTCCAAAACTTGGTTACAATTGACCAGAAATATCTTTCAATTCTACTTTCTACAAAACTTATACAAAACTACAATATTAAATTGTGTAAATCTTTATTTTTTCTATGTTATCTGTTAAATTTACATTAAAAATCGTGGAAAGTCGAATATGGGAGTTTGAATACGAACACCATATTATAATTAATATTTATTTAAGGCGGAAAGAGTTGAAGTTGCCTCAGCGTCGCGTCGGTCACAGACATAGGGCCGCCTACGCTCAGTTACGTAAAATGGAAATTTTTCTTTTTATCGTTGAATACTTTAGCTTCAGTTGGCGCGTAGGTGACGCAACTGTATAGGTGAGTGAAATGGTGCAAATTATTCACGAAGGCGGTTCAAAGCCCTTTCGATCTACCCAGAAAGTAAATCACATAATGATACTTATATCACAGCTTAACCTTATATGCAGTACTGCTTATATATAATCACATATATGTGATAATACCACATGAATAATACTAACATTCGCATACTGTACTAAATCAAATAATGTAAGTACATATTCTGTGCTAAGTCAAATATAGACGCACTGCGCAGTTTAAATAGGAAAATAAGGAAATCGGTTGTTCGTAAGAATTGCGGTAAATTTTGATATAAACTTAAAAACGACAAGTCTTCGTTTTCCTAGTGTTAAGCGAGCTTTTGTGTTGGTTTGATGCATGCCTAAATTAGCCAGAAACAATTACGTTACTTTCACCGCGGCCTATAATCGCTGGCTGCGACATTAAAAAAGACGAAATGAAATTAGAAATGATCGCATGACCCATCGCCCTACTTTTTCGCTCTGATGTATCACTGGCTAAATAGAAATTATACAATTTACTCGTAGAAAATTTGCCAATAGAAAATTTGTTAATAAAAAATTTGTTAACAGAAAATTTGTTAACAGAAAATTTGTTAACAGAAAATTTGTTAACAGAAAATTTGTTAACAGAAAATTTGTTAACAGAAAATTTATTAACAGAAAATTTATGAACAGAAAATTTATGAACAGAAAATTTGTTAACAGAAAATTTATTAACAGAAAATTTACAGAAAATTTGTTAACAGAAAATTTACTAACAGAACATTTACAAATAAAATTTGAAAAAGGCTGATCCCATTATAAACTGTGCAGGTATTGGAGTATTCAATGATAAAATGAAGTATTAAACTTGATTTTAATTGAAAAGCTTCGCACGTACTTCAGAATTTATTTCTTCAAGTGATTTCTCAAAAATTATTTTAATTGTCAGTAGGCAGAAAGTTTTATGAAATTATCATGAATTACCGGCAACTAACAATAAAAGAAAGTAAAGGCATCTGGTGAATAACGCGATTATTGCCGGTGTAATCATTATCACCAGCACTCTTATGTGCAGTTAATCAATAACTCGAAACAATGATAGGTGATAGATATTTTATGAAAGCTAATCGTAGTTGCAGGTATGACCGCTTTTACTTTCCTGAGCTCGAGGATTAAATAATTGAGAAGCGAACCAATATTTAAAAAATCACCGCGTGATTCTTGGAAATGAGCGATGACAAGCAAGAACGATCAAAAGTACAACTTGGTAAAATTAGCCCATGACGTCAAGAGGTTAACCTTCTACTTGGACGAGTTGCGTTTATTAGCTCTAGAGGTCGCTACAAGCGTGGATTCCAACGATAGTGGATCCACACTTTGCTTTCCTTTATACCTAGTTTGTGTATTCATAGCTACGTAGAGTCGTAGATACCGACGACGACCGACGCCGACGTTGGCAGGTACATAAAGTCATAGGTACATGGTGTGTATATTATAGTCGTAAATATATAGTCTCTATAATTCTATAATTGGGCTCTATAGCCCACAATATAAACACATCGTTTACATCGCGTACATAGTCGCAAATATCATTAAATCGCTTTATGTCTGAGTTTAAATGAAACGTGGCAAACGTTTAAACGAGCGAGCAAACGTTTAAACGAACGGCCTTGCCTCTCGTGCGTTCAATGCTCATATACAACAATTTATTATAATTTTTATTGCGTTTTCAAGTATTAGAATATTTCATCGCATATTGTATTTGTGTACTTACTGAAAAGGGAATTGATTTTACGGACTTCTCTATAGTTTCAATATATTGCAGCTTATGCAGAGGATGTCCCAATATGACTGTCCTCAGATTAGGGTGACACACGTTTGCTTGTTTCTTGTAAGTTTGGCACAAATTTAAGTTTGGGTGTAGGTAAATAAAAGATCTTGCTAATTGTTATTTTTTATTCCGCACTACCATAGCGGTTTCGGCTAACCTCTAGCCTTCTTCGGGTGCTTAGTCGATTATGTTTGAAGTTCAGAATTTTGTTTTTGCAGAGCGAACCCTGGCGACAGAATAAGTTTCTTGAAACAACACATTAAAATTATCTAAATCCAAAGGACACGATGTCTTTTTGCACGTGTACAGGTAGTCAGAGGTTAAAAATTATCGATAATTTTTAACCTCTGACTACCTGTATCTACACGTGCAAAAAGACATCTTGTTGTTTGGATTTAGATAATTTTAATGTGTTATTTCAAGAAACTTATTCTGTCGTCAGGGTTCGCTCTGCAAAAACAACATTCTGAACTTTAAACATAATCGACTAAGCACCCGAAGAAGGCTAGAGGTTAGCCGAAACCGGTAGTGCGGAATAAAAAATAACAATTAGCAAGATCTCTTATTTACCTACACCCAAATTGAATCTCCATCTTGCTGGGACATTCTACACAAATTTAAGTATTTAACATAGTTTAATCTACGTATAATATAAATGGTAATAATTCCTTATATTAAGTAAGTAAGTGTAATTCCGAATATGACATAGAATAATATTTTTGCCAATTAAACATTTACCGCGCTATTTGAGCCGGGAAATTTGCTGGGACACCCTGTAAGAATACAGCAACCTATAAACGTTGGAATACTACTACTAAATCATTTTGAAAAAAGTCGCCAACAGGTAAAACCGGTATAATTTTTGATTTACGCGCGCACCGACTTCTCTCCGATACAAGAGCGTAAATGCACTCGTAACAAAGTGTTGATTGTATCAGAAATAATGTGCTCGAAAAGAACAGTTATAATTAAGTTTGCCTAACTAGCCGTAAAATTAGAACAAAATAGCTGTTTTTCTCGCCACCATCGCTAGCTGGTGTATGGTTTCTAACATCAATTTCACCTGTTAATGTGACATAATTCTTCCTGTTTTGTGTCCATGTGCGAGAGAAAATTAAATACATTTTTATAGGGACCAAAACTTGAGGTTTATATTATTATAGTTAATGTTAGGAGTGCTTACACTGTACACAGGAAAGTTAGGCTTTTGTATTGTGATTTCTCAAGTAGCTCGCCGGAGTGAGGCGATCGCACACCTGGTTCACCTTGGATGAAGACAGCATTTACAAACGCCGACTACACATCACAACAAGCGATTTAACCCGAGTCGTCTGTTCACCGCGATACCCTTATAGGCAATTGCTTCTTTTCCTTTTTTCGTATCAGAAGCCAGCAGAGGCACACGCCAAGCTCAAGGCAACGAAAAGGGAGAAACCAGAAAATAAACGACTTTTCGGGAGCAATTTCTCGCTAAGTGAAAATTTTTTGATTTTATGGCTTTTTAATTCCTTTCTGAAGATGATCATGTGAACTACATGAGCGACTGCCGGACATTTAAGTCGAAGACGACTGTACCCCACCTGGTGGTCGAAAGCAATGGGTGCAAGCCCGAGGCGAAATGTAAAGAACTGGCTTGCCTGTCCAGCTCGGCTGTTGCCTTATAAGGCAGTCATGTCTCTGCCTCCGGCCCGAGTCCTGCTTTCACCTTTCAACTCTTGCAATTGCTGTTGTAATTGTTGGCAACGCTATGGAGAAGAGGCTTTGCCTTCTGCCTCTACGTGGAGCGTTGCGGATGCTGCCATTTTTCCATTGACCAATTTTTGAACAAGGTCGGCCGGCGAACCAACCAAATAACGGAATGTAACTCCAAGGCAGCTCTCTTGCCGAGCCAGAGTAAGAGGTGCTCGTTATGTCACAATTGTTGCAAAAGACCTGCTGGTTGCTGAGGCTGGGACTTTGGCTTCACAGCACTGCGGCACCTACGTAACAATAATACTTTCCGTGCTGCTGCAAAGACCTTATACACGTTGCTTCAAAAGTTTCTCCTCAGTCGTTATAGCTCCTCATTATTGCCCTTACTGTAAGAAGGCTTTGTCACGTACTCGCATGTGTAGTATTATCTATCACATTTAGGGCGGCATTCGAGAGCACATTTACCCTCTGGGCAAGGTTAAAGGTAGGTTCACAATGTAAAGTACCTGAGCTATGCACCAGGTACATTACATTGTGAACCTACCTTTAACCTTGCCCAGAGGGTAAATGTGCTCTCGGAATGCCGCCCTTAGTATTATACCGTAGGCATATCTAGAATAACCACCTGTGGGGTATTAATACAATGTATGTATTATGTTATTATTTTCCCATTTTAAGGAATATGACTTGTATGGTGAGTGTGTATCGATGGTTGCGTCACTATGGAAAAATCGTATTTTAAAGAACATCAATGAGTTTTGTAAGGGAGAATTTAACTACTTGCATCAACAAATTAAAAAGCAGACGTCTTAGAGCCCTATTGTGACCTAAATATGGGCCAAACGTGTAAATTATACATTAACAGTTAGTTAAAGTATAGCATTTTGGAGCTATAGAGGCAAACTG
>JAWQRP010000600.1:0-25751 GCA_033557875.1 Quadriops clusia
GTAGATCAATGAAGAGATCATAGAGTCACATATCTGTGATAGAGTAGTCCTATTATTCGCATTCGTTGACATGGAACTAAACTCCTACTACAGTGATAAACTCCTGTACAGTAATTAGACCAATTTCGCTTCTATTAATGTACATAAGCAGGCATAGGTCAATGTATAAAGCCCTTTTTAGGTCATTAAGGTTGGGCTATTGCAGTCAACGGCTATGCTTTACAACTTATTATGGACTTCATTGTATGTTATATGTGATTGTTTGTACCATTTGTACAGAGTGCCCATTCTGGTCTGAGAATTATGTTTTTTAATATCAGCAATGCTTTTTAGATTATATGTACTACTTAATATCAGCAATATTTTTAAGTTATAAGTTTTATTTAATATCGGCAATGATTTTTCGATTATATGTGTTACTTAATTATGGCAATATTTGTTGGATTAAATTTTTTAGATCAAAATTTAATTTTCTTTGATAATAAAAAGGAATATTTAAATTTTTTAGTATCAATAATATTTTATTGATTATATTTCTTTAGTATGAACAATATTTTTTGGATTATATTTTTTAGTACCAACAACATTTTTAATATTATATTTTTTAGTATCAACGATCCTTACACCATTTGTGGTAGAAGGGGATCTCTTTGATTAATAATAATAAGTATCAACGATATTTTTTAAATTATATTTTTTAATTTGTATGATTCTTTTGGGTATAAGTCCCGTTCAATTAAAATTCATTGAAAGGGACTTATGCCCAATAGAATCATACAAATTAAGAAACCAGAGTCCAAGACCTTATCAAACATTATATTTTTTAGAATCAACGATATTTATTAAATTATATTTTTTAATATCAACAAAATTTTTTAAATTATATTTTTTAGTATCAACAAAATTTTTTAAATTATATTTTTTAATACCAACAATATTTTTCAACAAAAAATCCCTGCACATTAAACGATGACCGGTTCTTGATTTTCACAACCGAATATTTTAAATAAATAAAAACATTACCGAAATGTTGTAATAGCATTTTACAAACAAGACTGAAATATATGAATATTTAAGATTGAAATTGACGAATATTTAAGATTGAAATTGACGAATATTTAAGATTGAAATAATTGCAAATCGCATGTACATAAACAACGAGGATTGCGCAAGCAACGATTCGATAATTACTTGATCGCTGACTTCTTCACACCAAGCATGGGCAGCATTTTTCTTGGCGCCGTTGTTTGTGGGATGCAGATGAGGAGGAGGCTTGAGAAATCCGTAAGTAGGCTGGTTGGGCGCAGGCCCCACGAACTCAAACTGCCCCTCCCACATGTCGTAATCGAGGTCCGGGGTCCCGAGGCTATCGAGCCCGTTGTCGTGGTTGTCGGGGCCGTCGTAATCGAGTTCGGGGGTTCCGAGGCTATCGTACTCCACGTCACTCATCTTTAGTCATTAGGTCCGTTTTATCGCATTATCGTTGCACATATCTTTACTCATTAGATTCGTTTCGTCACATTATTTATTGTTTCTCACTATTATTGTTAGTGACTATTATTGTTAGTCACTATTATGATTACTCACTATTATTGTTAGTCACTATTATTGTTAGTGACTATTATTGTTAGTCACTATTATTGATAGTCACTATTATTATTAGTCACTATTATTGATAGATACTATTATTGATAGTCACTATTATTTAATCGAAACTATATAATAAAAAAATAAAATGGTAGTAAAATTTTTCACCCAAATTAAATTTGAGTAAAATTTTTATTTTAATTGACCTTGATGCGTACTCGTAGTATTGTTTTGTTTATAAACAAATAAATATTTTTAAAACACAATAAATTGATGCAATTTGGGGCGCTTTTACTTGAACAGCTGCTTGGATACAAACAGTACGTTCGTTTAATTTATATTAAAGCACTTACACAGTATTTATCACAATCGCAATTCGAGGGAATTAATTTTATTATCAATTAAAATGTTTTCGTTAATATTGGGATCACAATAATGTGATTTAACGTCACAATAATGTGATTTAATGTCACAATAATGTTATTTAACGTCACAATAATGTGATTTAACGTCACAATAATGTGATTTAACGTCACAGTAATATTTTAACTTCGTAGTAACATGATTCAACTTAGCAATAATGCGATTTAACTTCAATTATGTGACTTAACTTCATACTAATGTAATTTAACTTCGCAGTAATGTAATTTAACTTAACAGTAATGTAATTTATCTTCACGGTAATGTAATTTAACTACACAATAATGAAATTTATCTTCAAGTAATGTAATTTATCTTCAAGTAATGTACTTTAACTTCACACTAATATAATTTATCTTCACGGTAATGTGATTTAAAACACAAAAATGGTATTCATCACTTGTAAGCACCACAACAACAAGTGAACATAATAAACAGAACAAGATAAGTTGACGGATTTAAGAGCGTTTTTATCTAGGGAGGTCATAACTCGCGATAAAGCTACAGAAATAAAATTGACTCGAGATTAGGTTTGCGAATTCTCCGCAAATTGACTGAGGTTGTAAAAATAGTGAGTAATTCATATTCTGTTGGCAGATGCAAGGCAAGGGGTTTATTTTTAGGTACTTACGGACATTGGAAAAATATGATACCTAGCTTGAATCAGCTCGGACTCAACTAGAAGGCAAATAAAAAATTTATTCTAGCGAATTGAAGCTTAGGAATTATTGGTGCTATTATTGGGTTTAATGGGTGAATCATGACTTAAATTGGCAAGTACGTTGGGTTACACCCGATTTAATCACCCGAAGGAGTTTTTCTTGTGTGTTTTATTCTTGAAATTGATTAGGGGATAATGATAAGAATTTTTATATTTGTGAAGTAGGTATTTAGTGTGAAGTAGGTATTTTCTGTGAAGTAGGTATTTTCTGTGAAATAGGTATTCTGTGAAGTAGGTATTTTCTATAAAGTAGGTATTTTCTGTGAAGGTATTTTCTGTGAAGGTATTTTCCCAGTTTGAGGGAGATTCCCAATGCTTTAAAATACGAACACCTATCTTAGTTTATGGCTTCGAATTGATAACCATGATTTCCTGTGACACATCCTGCCTTGGCCAAAACAAAAATAAACCACTTCACTTCATGAGTATTTGAGGTAGGGAATAAAATCAACAGAGGGGGCGTTGTTTAAAGACGCGCAATTTCTATTAATACTTTCAGTGTTTGTAGATTATTCTTCTTTATACTGTTAAAGTGTGCTAAATATATAAAATTGGATTTATATGTATATATAAAGTTGGATCTATATATATATATATAAAATTGGATTTATATGAATATATAAAATTGGATTCATGCTTACAGATATATAAAACTGGAATAATATAAAAAATATATTTATTATAAATTGATCAGATTATAAGTTGATCAGACAAACAAAACAATTAAGCCAGGATATCTTTAGAAATTATTTGAATTCTCGTTTCAAAACATTTAAGGAATGTAGCATGTGTAAGTGCTTTAACGCCTAATTAAGTTAACTAATAAAGGGTTAAATGAGCCTGTTAGCTTTACTCGAAACAAATTAGCCTCGTGGAAACGATCGTTAGCGCCTGTTTAGTCGGTTTTGTCAAGTTTTGTAGTCTTGGCCCGAGTCCTAGGCACAGAGGCACTACTCATCGAACACTAGGCAACTTTCCTAGCGAGTTTTTGCCCGGAAAACCGCGAAATTAGGAGGCCTAGCGGCTTTTCCTCGGTTTGCGCGAGTGTCGCGAGTTACACTGTTAATTATAAGCGCACAACTGGCTCTCTATCAGCATGCAATGTGTATATTTGTGACGTCACGAGGCAACATGTTGAACTAAAGTTGTTCTATGCCAGCAACGGAGGCCGCATGTTTATCAGCTACGACAACCGGAAGATGTAAGTTTTGAGTTCTGCTGGAATCGAGTGCGCTTGATTGCGCTCGTTGCATCGCAGCTTTATTGCATCTGAATGCACTTTGCGATTAGACTGGGTTTGTTCCTCGTTTAGAAGCCATTAAAAATGCAAAAGGGACTTTTTTTATTGTCATAAGTAGAAATTGTTGTTATAATACAGGGCGAGTTTTTTTAATCTGCAAATTAACGATTATAGCTTTAACCCTCGATCAAAATTTGTAGAATAAAAAAACTCGCCCTGTAGAATTAAATTGTTTTCGGGAAAAAGAACCGAAAAAAATTTACGAAAATCTAATTTATTAAAAAGCAAATCTGAAACAAGTAAATCTGAAAGAAGCAAATCTGAAAGAAGCAAATCTGAAAGAAGCAAATCTGAAAGAAGCAAATCGACAACAGCTATATCAACAATACGCAAATGAATGCAAAACTATTGAATTAAAAAGAAAATCACAATACAAATCAGTATATTGAGCAATAACCCATAAATTAATATACCTTCTATGTGTAGTCATAATTAATTTGAATAAAAGGTTGTCGTATGAGCAATTCCGGTCGCAGTCGTATGTATAAATAGTAACGTTGATCAATGCTGCATTGTTTAATAATTTATAATCATATGTACAGAGCAATGAGAATGCATTTCGAAAGTTGATGTATCTATCACAAATAGAGTGCATGTGTATGTAAATCAATGTGGCGTAGTAAAAATAATTAATTGTAAATAAATAACTGTAAATAAATGATAGTAATTAAATTATGGTAAATAAATGATGATAAATAAATGATGGTAAATAAATGATGGTAAATAAATCATGGTAAATAAATGATGGTAAACAAATATCAGCACAGAGATGAGGAACGCGAACAAAATAAACAAATTAATCAAAAATATTCGCCGAAATTACGCAACTCCTAAATGATTTCAAGTTTTTAAGTCGCCCGTGGCTGTAACAATAGGTAAGTACACACGTAATCTAAGCATTAATTACCTTGATTAGTATGTACGTATACACATAAGCTACTATTTGCCATGTACCTTTTCTATTCCCACGTTAGTCCTTATTTGTTATTAAATATTATATAAGGACATAAAAAATAGATACCACATGCATTTTTAGATTGTTCGTACTATTTAAATGTGTATAAAATGTACTACTGGAAGTTAGGCCACCCACCTTACACAAATTTCCTATAGTGTAAATGACAGCTTAGCGTATGTATGGTTGCCTAGGTTGCAGAGACAATATACATATTTAAATTAGGACTACTTACAAGAAATTGTTCTTGTTTTATTATAACCACATATATGTGCTAGAACCACATATATGTGCTTGAACCACATATATGTGCTATAACCACATATATGTGCTATAACCACATATATTTCTTATAACTTAATAATTAGTAAAATATATATGGAGAAAATAGAAAAATAAAAAGTAGAGAAGTAATCAGAAATAATACATATTATAACAGAATCTTTAGTTACCACAAGTTTTTATAAGACTAAAATCCTGCTAGAATGTACTGCGGTATGTTGTGAATATTATTTGTTATGGCGCAAAGCGTAAAACGGCGCAATTCGCGATAAACAGAATATTGGAGAAATTTTTGCGGAATGCGCCGTTGGATAATTAGCACTATATGTGCTAGTACAGTATATGTGCTAGTACACCATATGTGCTAGTACACTATATGTGCTAGTACAGTATATGTACTAGTACACTATATGTGCTACTACACTATATGTGCTACTACACTATATGTGCTAGTACTTTTGCCTTTGCTTTCGCCTTTGTCTAAAAATAGCCTTTGGACGCCAGGTTTGTATTCGCAAATCCGACCAAAACAATGAGTGCGTTATATAACAGAAGATTGTCAACAGTAATTGTTCACACTTATAGAATCTCGGTTGGAAATACTGGGAAAAACCTATCGTTATAACGATATTATAATATGGAGATAAAAGACATAATTAATTAGTAATTTGTATTAGTAATGAAAACATTAATTGTCTGTGAGCAGTAGTAAAATGTAAACATATGTAAAATATAAACATATGTAAAATAAAAAGATATGTAAAATATAAACATATGTAAAATATAAACATATGTAAAATATAAACATATGTAAAATATAAACATATGTAAAATATAATAATATAAAAATCTTTCATGAAGAATTGAAAACTATTAACATAAAAACAAGTAAAGAATAGGCGAAAACATGGAAGTAAATAAAGAATAGGTGAAAATAATGATAATTGGAAGAAACCTTGTAGGGGTAATACCTATCTGTGTACCTATACAACCTCAGATAAATACAACATTGGAAAAGGAGTTAAAATATATGAAGTTGGTTTGATTTTCTTATTAAAAGTAAATAAACTAATTACCTGGGCTAATACGTCACCTTGTTGTTCAATTTTAACTTTATTTTTAACAATTTTTTGCAAAATAAAGACACGACTTTGACACATAGCACTTTGAAATTTAAAACAATGAAATGTCATTTAGCCGGTATTACAGGGAACTGATCACTTTTAATCAACGGAGAATCAAACCCAGCACATTTAGGTAATTGAGGTTTTCTAGATAATATGTGGAAGAAAAAATTACCTTATGGTTTAGATCAAGCACATCTTCTTCCAGGGAAGCATCTGAGTACATATCATCAGCAGTGTCGCATGTACTGCTACGCCCAGAGGAATTAAAACTGGAGCTGCGGTATAATTGACTATGGGAAAAACAACAAATGAGTTATTAATATTTTACTTGAGTATTATAGAATGAAATAAGCATTAAAGAATAAACCTTAAAAATGAGAAACAACCATTAAAAATTAAAATTAAGCATTAAAAAATGAAAAATAAACATTTAAAAATGAAAAATAAACATTAAAAAATGAAAAATAAACATTAAAAAATGAAAAATAAACATTAAAAAATGAAAAATAAACATTAAAAAATGAAAAATAAACACTAAAAAATTCTAAATAAACATTAAAAAATTCTAAATAAATATTAAAAAATTCTAAATAAACATAAATTCATAATTTTAAAGGCTCACTCACCTTGCTAATGCGTTTGACCCAAGCTGCCTCTTTCCAGCACTGCAACAGAAACACAGTAACATACATTATCGAATTCCTTTCTTATATCATTATCGAATAATAGTCCGCATTTCGAATGCTTTAAACTTGATTTAAAATGATTTAAACTTGATTTAAAATGATTTAAACTTGATTTAAAATGATTTAAACTTGATTTAAAATGATTTAAACTTGATTTAAAATGATTTAAACGCATCAAAATACTTTAAACTTGCTTAAAAATTATTTATAGTTGAAATTTTCGAGTTTAAAGCATGGAAATCCGTCCAAAGCGAAAGAACAAGCAAATGAAGCGACAAAATCAAGACTTCTACATCAAGAGATCTTGACATAGAGTGATCTTGCATCAAGCAGTCTTTGCATCAAGCAATCTTTGCATCAAGCGATCTTTGGATCGTTGCTTTGGATCGTTGCTTTGGATCGTTGCTTTGGATCGTTGCTTTGAATCGTCGCTTTGGATCGTTGCTTTGGATCGTTGCATTGGATCGTTGCTTTGGATCAAGCGATCTTTGCATGAAACGATCTTCACTAAAGATCAACGACGTAAAGATTTTAACACGAAACGATCTCTACATCGCGCAGGCGGCGACTTAAGCTATATGCATGCTGAAGTAAAGTTAAGGCATTCCACATACTCCAGGGATTAGTCATCGAATTACTTCACGGCTTAACGCTGAAAGAGGTATAGGTATATCTCCTACCTACAAGAACGACTATACGTCGTTGGACTGGTATTAGCAGGCTGTTTCTTAAGGAATTTATGATTAGTAACCAGAGTTTGTACGGTTGCAAGCACACAAAATTAATAATAATGTTAAATATACTACGCATACTAACTAAAAAAATTATACATATTAATATATTGTAGATATTAATGCGATACGTGCAGCATGCTGTATATTATTTTTTTTAAATATATAGATATTAAAATTGATACGTAAAGAGCCTTACTGTCGAAAAGATCCCCATCGACGATTAGGTAGGTTTTCCAGATGGCTAGAGTAATATCACATTATGTATTTAAATGGTACAATGAATTATTATTTTTTCAAACATAGTTTTATTTTTTTGTTGGTTATTTTAGTTTTATTTTCCAAATTATTCTATATTTTTTAATTATTATATTTTTTAATAGTTCTATATTTTTTAATAGTTCTATATTTTTAAATAGTTCTGTATTTTTAAATAGTTCTATATTTTTTAATAGTTCTATATTTTTTAATAGTTCTATATTTTTTAATAGTTCTATATTTTTAAATAGTTCTATATTTTTAAATAGTTTTATTTTTTAAAGAGTTAAAAATCTTACCTAGGAGGACTCCTTCGTAAACTAGTCCTTGACCACGCGTGCCTGTTTATCCCTGTATTATTCAAAGGGCTGCGGAGACCTGCGTCTCTGTAACAAAAGCATAATGAGTTCATTACTATGAGAAAAACATTAATAACTTAATTAAAATATGAAAAATTCACTCTCACACGTACATGCACGAAACTTATAAGCCAAATATTCATTATTGTTTATTATTATTATTTTTAATGATATTAGTAATATTATTACTATTAAGAATAAATCGTAAGAATAAAAGTGAAAGGAACGTAAGTGCTAATAAAAAGACAGTAAAATCATTATTCCAGTCGCCTGTAACATCCAATCAAGCATCAAGAAAGTTTTTTTTTGCTGCGCTATTGCGTAAACGGGAAACGTTACACCGAAGGAGACAACGCACTTGAAAGCTAATTAATAAAAGATTTTGCGTGTGGGACACTTCGTTTTAGAAGGTATTTTTTTTTTGTAATATCCGATAAGGACTAAACCGCTTTGTTCTTGTCGTATTCTTTGTATGTACTTCATGTATAAAATTGTATAGGACGAAAAGAATGTTTTGTCCCCTGTGTAAAGTGTGTTAAAATGGCAATACAATAATGGGAATCTGCAGAGGAGATTAGGATCTCTGCATAAATGTACGTTAAGTATTAGTATTTAAGTAAATGTTATTAGTTAAAATGAAAAATTATTTGAAAAAATTGGAGTGTACGTACTTGGATACATAAGAAATAAATAAAATTTAAAAAAAATCAAATATAACAAAACAATAAAAAAATAAAACGAAAATAATACAATAAATAAAATAAAAAAATAAAACAAAAACGAAACAAAATAAATAAAACATAAATTAAATATGTAGTAAAAGATATAATAGCAAACAGGTAGAAATGAAACGTAGACCCAACCGGAAAGAGGATATTTCACCGGAAAAATGTAATGGGCACGTTCGTAAGAAGGTGTGCTGCAATAGTAGGAAATGTGGCTTATGAACAATCGTTACTTTATCGTTTTCATGTGTAACGTTGACACGATTAAATGCACATTAATGCGTTATTCCATTGTGTTCTAATGTAAATACAGAGTGTTCTTTTTGAACTACAATTTTCAAATCTTTATTGTCTTTTTTGTCTCAGTTGTTTTGATCTCAGTTGTTTTGATCTCAGTTGTTTTGATCTCAGTTGTTTTATCTCAGTTGTTTTGATCTCAGTTGTTTTGATCTCAGTTGTTTTATCTCAGTTGTTTTAATCTCAGTTGTTTTGATCTCAGTTGTTTTGATCTCAGTTGTTTCGATCTCAGTTGTTTTGATCTCAGTTCTTTTGATTTCAGTTGTTTCGATCTCAGTTGTTTTGATCTCAGTTCTTTTAATTTCAGTTGTTTTGATCTCAGTTGTTTTGATCTTAGTTGTTTCGATCTCAGTTGTTTTGATATCAGTTGTTTTTACCTTAGTTCTTTTGGCTTTAGTTTTTGGACCTTAGTGTCTTTAGCTTTAGTTTTTTTGCCTCACCTTTTTAAAACCTTATAAAAAGTTAGTTCTCAAACAATTTCGTTCCTTAACTTTTTCTTAAAACGTGTTCAACCAAATATTTTAAAACTTCATTTTAACTCAAGATTTTTTTAAATTTCTACTTCATTCTTTTTTGAAATTGTGTAATGTGTCATTTTGATATGATAAAAAGTCGAAAAATAATTTAATTCTCACCCATTATGCCTTTCGTTGACTATCCCAGAATCCACCTCCTCAGCCCCATCTCCGTAACATTCGAAACTTTCCCCATCTGACAGAGATGAACATTGACTTTTATTAGCATCTAAAGTTCTAGTTGGGCTATCAGGTGGGCTAAGAACGAATCGTGGCTCAGGTAAAGGTCCGTTTCCGTTGCAATTTGCATCCGGGGCTGCCATTATCGGCGACATCATGCTAAGATCTGCAAAACAAGGAAATAATCATTTAATATTATCTATATATATAAAATAAATATATAAAAATATTTTTAATATTATTTATTATTTTAATTTAATTTAATAACAATTTTAAGAAAGTAATAATTGTTATAATTATAATTATTGTTATCATTAATTAAATATAAACTATTACGAAATGCAAATTGTATGACTGTAACCATCATCACCCCTTGTAATAAAAGACAAAATCAAAAGAAGTGTTCAATGACTATTAGTGGTGGATTAAAATACTAATAGATACTTAATATTGGTATGTCATAGATAGAACGATACCAATATTGGTATAAAAATATTTAATGAAACACTACCATTTAAGTTTGATCCAATGTGGCGCAACCATTTAATGTGACGCGACCATTTAATGTGACGCGACCATTTAATGTGACGCGACCATTTAAAGTGAAACGACCATTTAATGCGTCACCTACAGTACATTCGTGGAAAAGCAGCACACTCTTCTCTCTAATTATCCCAAAACTAGATGAAGATATTTAAATGAGCATTTAAATAGCCCATTAGGAACAATAATAATTGCAATTGTGCTCGGCGAAGGAGCGAACAGGCAGACACTTTCCAAGAGGCCTTTTATTTGTTTTCACCGTTTAAATGGCGGCGAAGTGGTTCGGTGATAACAGAAAATTGCTGGTAAGCGGTTTGCTGGTCTCTGGATAAGTAACTGGGTCAGAGAGGTCTTCGTTTGCACGCGTTTTGCATAGATAAATAAATACCTGGGCGCCTCATACTCAACATAAATACCGACTTTTTGCACCACGTTCATGCAGAACGGCGGATTTGGTTTCACTTTTATGTGTGTGTGTGACTTTTGCTGGTGTTTCACTCATGTGGCAAAAAAATTATTAGAAAGTTGATGATTTTGTTTATATTTGTTTTCTTATAAATAAGTATGTACTTATTTGTTTTCTTATAAGAATTTGTTTTTTATATTATTTCTTGAATGAATTTTCTTAAATGTGTTTTCTTATACATCTTATACATATATCTATACCTACATATATCTATTTATTTTCTTACATTTACTTTATCTTTAAGCTAAATTTATAAACACTGGGTGTATTGACGTCCAGCCTTCGCCGAAAGTATTTATAATTTGTATCCGCAATAAACGTTGTCATTATTTTTAGCGCTGGTCACATCATTGAAATAGTTCAAGAGCAAAACTTAGATTAAAACGTTTCAATCTAATTATACACTTGCGGAGTGAATGCACTTGCCCACATAAATATAAGTAGGTAACGGGTTAAAAAAGAATGTTGCACAAAAAAAAGTTAGGTGAAATCAGTCGTATAGAATAATAAAAATTGTAAGGTTTATCTTCGTGGGATTTAAGTCCTTGAATAAAATTTTTTTCTTTAGTTTCTTTATTCAAGGACTTAAATCCCACGAAGATAAACCTTACAATTAAAATTTAGTCCACGAAAAACGAATACATTATAATAAAAATTAAGAAATAAATAATAAAATAAATAATAATAAATTATGGAATAAATCTTCTTTTATTCTAATAATAATTCAATGAATATTCGTGCAAATTAAGTGGGTGGTACATGTGGTGGTACCCTCCTCGTACCAGCCGACGCAAACCTTTTGGAGACCGCTGGCCTCGGTTCCACGAGCCTCTAGATCTGATTTGTAAACAGTACCAGCGTGTGTCAGCTATCTCAGACCTCGAGGATAAGCAACAAAAATCACAAAAGCTCTCATCCGGATTTATTCGTGTTGCATATACTCATAAATTATAGTCTATATTCATAAAGTATAGCATATATTCATACATTTTAGTATACAGTCATACATTATATGCTATAGCTATAGCATATAATCATACATTAGCGCATCTAGTCATATATTACAGAATATCTTCATATAACTCTTGTTAACCTCGAATATGACATTACCTATTGGAAAAAATAAATTCTTACTTCTTAAATCAATAATTAAGTCAACTCTTAGTTCTTAAACTAACTCTTAATGCTTAAATTAATAATAATTCACTCCTAAGTGTTCCCGATAACGCTCCAAGTCCTCTTAAGAGAGGCGTTAATGTGCATGGTATCGAATTACGGCCAACAGATGGCTGCACTTACGTGCACGATAATCAGCTTGTGAGATCGCAGTTGGCTATGGTATATGGGGTTTTACAGTTCTGGATTAGCTTTTAGGCCAGTTTATTAACTTCCCATTAAAATCGATCTATCTGCTGAACATGTGTGTGAAGTTGCGTTTTATTTAGCTGCACTAATATTAGCATTGTTATTCGAGACAATATCTGTCGGGTCTTCTTTATGTAGATAGAGTCTTCTTTATATGAATAAAGTCGTTTTTATATAAATAAAGTCTTCTTTATATAAATGCAGTCTTTTTGATATAAATAAAGTCTTCTTTATATAAATGCAGTCTTTTTCACATAAATAAAGTCTTCTTTATATAGGTAGACTCTTCTTCACATACATAAATAATAGGCCTATACACAAAGAGAGCGCCAATTAAATTATTGCTCCATTAAGTTAGGAGGAACAGTTATTGGAACTCTGCGTCTGAGACAGACTGCTGTTAATTAATTTTTAATTGCTTGTGCATAATTTTATTATGTATTAATCAATTATAGGTCCAATTATCTATTAAATGACTATGTATTAACCCACTATGCATTATCCAATTATGTATTACCCCATTATGTATTACCCCATTATATATTACCCCATTATAGATTACCCCATTATATATTACCCCATTATATATTACCCCATTATATATTACCCCATTATGTATTACCCCATTATATAATACCCCATTATGTACTACCCTATTATGTATGAACTTATTATATATTACCCCATTACAAATCAGCCTATTATGCATTGAAAACGCCAATGCAGTGCTACATTCTTCAATTAACAATTAAACTGTAATAAAATTACGTAAGCCGTGCATTTCTGCATGCTGACAAGATTTAAATTTAATTTCTACGTATTTCCTTCGTCGTCACTCTTATGCACTTATTAGAATTTTTATGACCTGTTAATGCGGCTATGTGATGAATGAAGTAATGAAGAAGCGTCAAATTGCAACAATTAAGCATTCACGAAGAGAAAGGTTCTCTCCGGAAGTTGGGGCAGAAACTGTGGGCTTCTTGAAACTACATCTGTTTCCTGTATACAATGAATGCTCCTATATTCAATGAATGTTCCTTATTCCACCTATATTCAAGGAACGTTTCTGTATTCATTTAACGTTGTTTCGTCTACCTTTATAACTTGTTTGTGTCTTTATGCGCGTGTCTAATTTACTTCCCTATGTTGGGGTGCCTAAATACTCTCATCGTATAACTTAGATGTGCTACAACGAACGTCATTCCCTTTAAGCCAGTGAGATTATTTAAGTGTATAAAATTAAATATTTTGTTAAGAAAAAATGCAATGATGAAAATAAATAAAAAATAAATACAAAATACATAAAAAATAAATAAGAAATAAATAAAAAATAAATAAGAAATAAATATGAAATAAATAAGAAATAAATAAAAAATAAATAAGAAATAAATAATAAATAAAAAATAAATGAGAAATACATAAAAAATAAATAAGAAATACATAAAAAATAAATAAAAAATAAATGAGAACTAAATAAAAAATAAATGAGAACTAAGTAAAAAATAAATGACAACTAAATAAGACAAAAAAATAATATGTATTGACAACAAAAACATACAAGGGAATGCCATTCATTGTTTATAACAATAATTAGGGAACACGGCCGTCCTGATCGTGAATAAATTATTATCATTAAATCTCACGTATAAGGCATATGAATGAAATTATTTGTTTCCGGCGTGTCGTGCAAGGAAAATAAAAACAAATTTCTTGTAGGCACTTTACTCATCCACACAAGAACACAAACGATAAAATTCACACGTTTTTCTATGTATGTATTAGTATGTACACTCGGAGAAAAATTAAATGTCCGTTTTTTGTTAGCCGCGCATATCGTTGTGCTATTTTAGCCTATATTAGTACCCTGCTGTATTTATAGATCAAACTACCTACGACCCTTCGGTACAAACGATATGCACGGTTAACAAAAAACGGACATTTAATTTTTCTCCGAGTGTACGTGTAGAAGATACCTTATTAGACATGGCTTTTCATACAGATTAAACATAATAAATAAACTTAAATAAATTAAATATAGTAGGTATATTGAATGAATAGAATATATTATTATTATTATATTATTATGAATGTAAGTTCTTTATTTCCTGATGTAAAGATAAACCTATCTATCCACAGCCAGACACGATTTTCGCTACATTTAGCAAGCAAGGCTCTCTTTTGCATTCGTAACAAATGCCATCATCAGATCCACTGCACTTTCACAAAACGCGTTGGCTGTGAAGCAATCAAAGCAAAGGTACCTACGATAAACGAACAATGAATAATTTCACGGCTGATATGATGGAATTTGTGTATCCATATCGATTTACATTTAACTTCGTTAGGCTCTCTAATGTTTCTGCGTTTATTTCGTTAGTCGCTATGATATTTTGTAGGTCGCTATAATATTTTGTTAGTCACTATAATATTCTGTTAGTCGCTAATAATATTTTGTTAGTCGCTAATAATATTCTGTTAGTCGCTATAATATTCTGTTAGTCACTATAATATTCTGTTAGTCGCTAATAATATTTTGTTAGTCGCTAATAATATTCTGTTAGTCGCTATAATATTCTGTTAGTCACTATAATATTCTGTTAGTCGCTATAATATTTTATTAGTCGTTCTGATATTTCGCCAAAGTGGTCTGTATGAAATCCAGTCGCCAAGGTTTTTACCTTGGGCCAAAGTGTTTCATTGAGGAAAATGTTATTACACTTGTAAATATTGGACTACTTTACAGTTGTATCAGTATTTATTGCATAGGATGAGACAGCAATGTTGTTATTATTATTAATACCAACAAAAATACTCTTATAAAGTGTATATAAAACACGTTTAAATAAACCATAATAGTCAACAAATGTAGATATTTTGAATTGCACTAATTATTATATTTCAGTTTATTAATTAGGCTAGCCATTAATTATATTAGTTTTCATTCTTATCATTTTTATTTCTATGAGTTTTCATTTTGATTATTGTTATATCTACGAGTTTCCGTTTTGATTATTTTTATTTCCATGAGGTTTTATTCTGTTTATTTTATGTCGAGCGGTTCTCCTTTTTGTTTAATTAAATTAATTATTTGTTAAAATTCCCATCGTGGGTTACATGGCATATAAATCCAATAATGGAACAGTTTCTGTAACTTTTTTGTGATTTAAAATTTCAGTGTTTCTTGTTAAAATTTTTATTCCCCATCTGGGGCTACATTTGACTTTGTAATTTACATAGCAAAACTTAAAAATTTTAACAAGTTTATAACTAAAATTTTGACAGCCCTAAAACCAGGTGGAAGCCAATCAAACCCTACCAACAACAACAACATATTGGCTCGCCACCATATTACTTTATATTTTGATTATGTTTATTAATCTTGTTTTCCACCGATTCTTTCCTAAGCCTCCAATTATTATTTTCTATTTTGATTATTATTTTCTGTTTTGGTTATTATAACCATCAATGGCACGATGATTTATTAATCCTCATTCCACATAGTTATTACTAGAAATTGAGCCACCAGACATCACTGCCCACTTTTCCTTTTTCTTCGCCCATTCAGCCCACTTGAGAGCCCGATATCCCTTTTCCGCTCATACCTGCTAAGCTTGGCTAACCATGATTCAAAAGGATGGTTTTATAACATACCTGTGTTGTCAGCGCCAAACAGGTGTATTTCGAGGCTCTACTCCAAAATGGGGCACTAAATCGAGGTCCTTGAGGAGGCTAACGCGGCACTGGGCACTTGAGCCTCATTCGAGTCCTGGGCACGAGGAACTGCCGGAAAATCGAGGAAACATAACGAAACAAACGAAATTATAATTCGAGGTGAGATCGTAGTCACCTGGCGTGGAATGGAAACGGACTGAATAAACCAGAGTGGAAGGAGAGCTCGGGGAATTCCGCACATGCGCCTTCGATCCGTTTCACCTGTTCGAGCAGGGACTCCCAACAGGTTATTTATTAGTTTCCTAGAATATTGCGCTTGTGTGCTACAGAAGTATGTATGTAATAAGTACCTAGTATACTGCTTAAATTCGCAATCTTTTTCTGGAAAGGGCTACTACATTTTTGAACTATCTGTGGAATAAAGATCTATAGATCTATAGTCTAATTTATAAATTGGACTTTGTATATGTAGTATGTACTTTAGCACTTATTTTTATTAGTTGTACTTATTATTATTTAATAAAAATAATTAATTATTATTTATTAATAAAACAATTAATTATTATTTATTAATAAAAACAATTAATTATTATATATTAATAAAAAAACAATTAATTATTATATATTAATAAAACAATTAATTATTATACATATATTAATAAAAACTATTAATTATTATATATTAATAAAACAATTAATTATTATATATTAATAAAACAATTAATTATTATATATTAATAAAATGATTAATCATTAACTATTAATCCTAATTATTTATTATTAATTAACGTTCAAACTTTGAAAACAGCGCATACAATTAAAAACAGTTTCTTCTTAACATAATTAAAAACAATTTAATACGGTCCTGTTCCCTAAAAGTCAAAATTTGACATTGACGTTTCGAGATGATGCATTGCAAAAGTGACATTTGTATAGCCAACCTTATAATATGAAGCGATTAATAATAAGAAGAAGACATTTGAAGCAAGCTAATCCTATTTGAAGTTATGAGCAGATATACATATGTGTTATGAGCACATATATGTGTTATGAGCACATATTTGTGTTATGAGCCCATTATGAGTAAACAGGGCCGGATTAAGCATAGTCCTCTTGAGCGAGTTTATGAGTTTATAATTTAAAATACAGCCTTTATAATGTCATTATTGTTATTAATGTAATGGTTTTATTAATTGCGCGCAGATATCAAGATCGTTTCTCTAATTACCGCAGATGCTCTTTTACTGTTCTTCCGGCTTGTTGCTTCCAAATTAGCTTTCTCGCAGTAAAACGCACAATAAAATTGTTTGCTCTCCATCATAATCATATTAATCAGTGACAATTCGGTTTCGATGCTCTCTAATTTGGCCAAAAGTCTGGCTGCATTGTTATGCGTTCTAGGATTCGGTCTGCTGCTTTTCTCTGTCTCTCTATCACTCTCTTTCTTCATATTTCTCTTTCTCTATATATCTCACTTCTCTTTCTCTATATATCTCTGTTCTTTTTCTCTATATATGTGTCTTCGTTTCTTCTATATATCTGTCTTCTTTTTCTCTATATATATATCTGTCTCTTCTCTGTCTTTCTCTTAATCTCTTCTCTATGTGGCTCTGTCTCTTTCTTACAAGGATATCTTATTAAAACTTGAATATTCAGTGAATTGAACGGGGGGCACATTTATCGTTCATCATCTGTCCATATATTCTGAGTTAATTGCATGTAAAGAGGCTCATCCGGTCTTTATTTTTTGTGCGTGGGAAATTTACTTATCGTTAGCTGCATGTTATCGTTAGTTTTATTATCGCTACTTATAGCACATATAGTTATAGTTATGCTATCGTTAGTTATGTTATTGTTAATCATGTTATCGTTATTTATGTTATCGTTATTTATGCTATCGTTAGTTACGTTATCTGTATTTATGTTATCGTTAGTTATGTTATCATTATTTATGTTATCGATATTTATGTTATCGTTAGTTATGTTATCGTTATTTATGTTATCGTTATTTATGTTATCGTTATTTATGTTATCGTTATTTATGTTATCGTTAGTTATGTTGTTGATAATTATGTTATCGTTAGTTGTGTTATCGAAATTTATGTTATGGTTAATTATATTATTGTACATTTTTATTTCTTCGTATGTGATTTATTGCTTTTTATTTAATTTATTGATTCTTATTTAATTTATTGTTTGTTATTTAATTGATCGTTTCTTATTTAATTGATCGTTTCTTATTTAATTTATTGTTTCTTATTTAGTTTATTATTTCTATTTAATTTATTGTTTCTTATTTAATTTATTATTTCAAATTGTTTGTTATTTTCTCAAGTTGACTATATACTATATATCATGCAGATAGATTTCATTATAATCACGCAGATAGTTTTCATTATAAAGCTTGTTACGATTCAAGTGGTAAATAGGCTTCTGTTAATATGTGTGCAAGCTTCCCCGATGCAATGTAATTAATTTATCATCGCCAATGGCGATTATCATTGATTAGAAAACATATGGAAGACAACAATGAATGGTGTTAATGGGCTTTTAATTAATAACATTATTCTTTTTAGATTTATTGTTCTTTTTATTGATTAATTATTCTTTTCATTGATGTATTATACTTTTCATTGATTTATTATACTTTTCATTGATTTATTATACTTTTCATTGATTTATTATACTTTTCATTGATTTATTATACTTTTCATTGATTTATTATTCTTTTTACTAATTTAATAGTGTTTTTACTAAACGTTTTCTTTAGTTTTGAGCTTAAAAATAGAAAATAGTTTTCAAAGATTTGCTATAGCATTAACTTATTTTCATTAAGGCTAGCACTTACCATGTCGATTCAGGTTCTGCTGTAAGATGGCGCGCACAGCGAAGCAAAACTCTCTGAAGGACAAAGTGCCCTTGCCGCTTCTATCTAGTTGGTGGAATATTCTCGTCATGTCCTGCATTTTAAAGAAAATGTACAATTAAAAACTATAGTTAAGAAACTCAGTAAAAAATGTAATTAATATTATTTAAAAGTAATAATAAATATGTACTATAATAAATAAGGATAATCTCATGTTAGCTATGTTACCTATGTATGTATACAAACAGTAATAGAACGGTCGTAATATTGTATGTATTTAAAAAATTCACCTCAATACCACTTATTGCAGAAATATTGTCGTTGGCTGTGACATTACGAACGCATAAAAAGCTTTCGTGCTTCTTTTACCTTAATGACTTTATAATTCGTCCATTGCACAAAACCCAAGGCACTATAGTGTTATAACGTAAAGATATACCTTTACGCTATAAAACTATAGTGGTATAAATATCTTCGGTTCAGTATGTATGGACAACAAAATATTATCGAAATTTCGAGAAAATAGCAAAACAAAAGCAAAGCAAACTAAATATTAAAAAAATTGAATAATAAAATTGAAACAAACGCAAAATAAATATAAAAAAGTGAATAATAAAAGTAGGAAAAATAATAGTAGTAATTAATTTAAGTATCATGATGTACTGCATGTGAATAATAGTACATATGAATAATAGTACATATAAATAATAGCACATATAAATAATAGAACATATAAATAATAGCACATAGATAACTGGACTCCGTTTGCTTATAATTAATTTGAAGCTATAATTCGTACGTAGGCGTACCTAGTGAATATATGTATTTTTAACGGAGGTTCGTGTTGACATTTTTAATTGTTCTCACGTAATGAACTTCCGCCGCAATAGAGCATTGTTTCCGGTTGAAAAAACCGCTGGAATGCATTGAGACTCAAAATGTGTCCCTCCATGTAAATATTACCTCTGTTTCATTGTAAAAAAAATGTTTATAATACACCTGACGTGGATATAAAACATAAATCAAGTAGTAAAACATAAGAACATAACAGAACATAACAAAACATAACAAAACATAACATAAATGATGTTAACAAAGCATAACTAATATCATTTATAATTGTATGTGGTAATATGACATAATACACTACATAGTTTGGATATAACTATATTGATATAACCAATCATATAACATAACAAAGCTATAAAAAAATTGATCCATTTGTTTACATAACAGCTACCTATAAATCGTCACCGGGGATAACCTTGCTCAGTTTGCATTGCAAAACACAAAGTAAATTAAAAGTGAATCATACATCGAGAGATTCTGTTATTCATGCAACAAGAGATTCTATTATTCATACAACAAGAGATTTTATTATTCATACAAGAGATTTTATTATTCATACAACAAGAGATTCTATTATTAAGTGCATACACAATCAAATAGACAAATTGGCTGAATTAGGGTGTTACCCAGTAGTTGACCACCAGTATAGTTATTAAACATTTGCACTGGAAAGATGAATAAGGAATCAATAGCTATATAGTTTACCCTACATTGCATTATTAGAAAAATATTAAGTATGTAGCAATAGTGCATAGTAATAGTGTTAAGTGTACAGCAATAGTGATAATAAGTGTGACTGGTTCGCACCTGTGAGTCATAATCCGCATAAAGCTTAGCCAATTCCTGGAGATGTTCGATTTTCACCTTTCCCGACCCACTTGGATCGCACAACTTGAAGACAGTCATCAACTGCTTGGACGAAAGCGTGTTGAGCAGTTTTCCAGTGGGCATTTTCACTCACGAGTTGAGCATTTACATTTTTGCGCTTTGCTCTGGGACATTTTCACTTTTCACCCCAATTTACGATTTAATCCATTTATTGTATTTCACAAAGTTAAACGTATAAAATGAACACAAAATGTTAAAGATGAAGCTATCACAAAATGTTAAAGATGAAGCTATCACAAAATGTTAAAGATGAAGCTATCACAAAATGATAACACCAAAAGTTTACACACAAAGTATAAGAACAAAAATTTACACACAAAGTATAAAAACAAAAATTTACACACAAAGTATAAGAACAAAAATTTACACACAAAAAAAAACAAAAATTTACACAAAGTACGACAAATCAAAGTTATACGAAACACAAAATTTAAAAAAATCAAAACAACGCTCGCACTTTCTTGATCTTCTTTTAGAACGATAATTATGACTTCTTCCTCATGACGACGCGTTTAATATTCTAACAATGTTAATGACGATTCAAGCTATATAAAGAAACTTTTCCCCTGTTGCCTATGTTGATGTTGTTCTAGTATGGTTGTGTTGTTGTTGTTGGGCTGGTGTATTGTTGCTCTGGTGTAGTTGTGTTGTTGTTGTTGTTCTGGTGTTGTTGCTGTTCTGGTGTTGTTGTTGTTCTGGTGTTGTGTTGTTCTGGTGTAGTTGTGTTCTGCTGTATTTATTCTGTTGTGCACATTGCACCAACTAAAGCTACCTACTATAATAATAATAGCTTTAGCGCGATGTCAGGAGTCAGAATGATGCGTATAAATTGCTATTTGCTACTGGTCGTTCTGATGATAGTCCGGTCGTAATAGTCTCTCTTTTTTCCACTGGAGCCTTTCCGGTGCATGGTAATAACATATTCTAACCTTGTTACGTTAAATAAATGTAGTCCAAGCGGCGTAGGAGGAGGGGTTCGTTTCAACATCTCCACTAGTTTGCATGTTGGTACAATTATAATTATAATTTTAATGAGTAGGTACGACATGCACTTGCTATGGGGCAATTTCCATAATATTTTGTCACCAAAGTATACACTTGATTTATTGCTGGACTTTAAAGTTCTATTCACATTTTAGTTACCTAAAAATTTTTTGAATATATACTATTCATGATTGTCATTTATTGTGCACATTAGTGTACATACTTACTTATTCTGATGTATATTACCACATATATGTGATATTACGTGAGTATACTCACCCTATAGGGTACTTTATATAAATTTAAATTAGACTTAATTTTCAGAGATTTTTTAACAAGTTATCAAAACTTATCCCTCATCAAAAACTTGATAAAAACAAAAATATGCAAGCCCCATTTTCCCACAAACAATCTGGGTTGAAGCGTTCATGGTTCAAAAGGCAATTGGGCGAGCCATAAGCTGGTCATAATAAACGCATTTAAAGGTTTTGTTTTCACAACAATACACGCAATTATCAGGAGAAAATTAATTAACATTTGCATTAAATATGCACATATGCATAAGTCCAACCTATTTTTAGTATGGCTAATAATAAAGTCAAATAAATAAATACGAATAAAACTTTAAAAAATAAAATAGATTGAAAATATTGGAAATTGCAATTTCATGATTGTCGTAATAGTGTTGCCACTCTACATATCGAAGAGGATGTGGGCTGTAAAGTAAAAGTAAAAAGATTCCAGAGAATCTCCACTTTCCATTATTCACAGGAAATTACCTCAATTACCCATTACTGCGTTAAAATTGCGTCGGCATGGGTGCACTTTGCATGCACAAAAAACTTATTATAAACATTAATATATTAATTAATTCATATTTTCATTATTTCAACTTTAATTATTTCAACTTTAATTATTTCAACTTTTATTATTTCAACTTTTATTATTTCAACTTTTATTATTTCAACTTTTATTATTTCAACTTTAATTATTTCAATTTTAATTATTTCAATATTAATTATTCCAATTTTAATTGTCTCAATTTTAATTATCCCAATTTTAATTAATTCGAATCTCTGCAACAACGAGGTTATAACATAATGCCCAGGACTCCGAGCACGTAACAATTTATCCTAATTTATATCAATTGAATCATTTCGAGCCTTCCCAAATGACCGCTCGTATTAATATTATTAGTTCATATGAATGCGTACGTTATAATACACGTGCACATCTAGAAGCTGTGAAACAAGTGAATTTCTAGCTTAATTTTTTGTTTATTTATTGTTTCATAAAGACAATCAAATTATTAAACAAAAGAGAGTTTAAAGTAAGTATGTACAAGCGACGTTCTTTTTTATTAACTTTTCATTCGTTCAAATTGCGCCCATCATCATCGCTTACGCAACGAGTTGTTATGACGTAAGTGATATCTAATGAGTTTATCAATGGCAATAATTTAGAGTTTAACGTGGATTTCTTAATGTAATAACGTAAAATAACGTGTAATAACGTAAGATATCGTGAAATAACGTAAAATATCGTGTAATAACGTAAAATATCGTGTAATAACGTAAAATATGTACCTACTCAGCTATATTATAACATATATGTGATACTATACTATACTATAAATACTATTTGTATCTGTACCAATGTCTGTACTATTATTTATATGTGCTGTTATACACGTGACTACTATTATATCTTTGTGACTACTATTATATTTATGTGACTGACTATACGTGGTCATACATTATGTGGCCATACAGACAAATGGTTCAAATCAATAAGGCCGTTCTTGCGCATGGGGCAAAATTCGCATTTACCCTGTCTGTTAGGGTAGCAACAGGGAGCACTCACCCTTCTTTGAGCTGCTATTAATATTGGAAAGTTTTTTTTTACTATTTGCCAAAGTAAAAAATTATCAGAGGAAAATCTGAATCAAAATGATTCGGTTTAAAAGCTACAAATGATTAACCTTCCAAGTGCCATCATGTAAGTATTCATAAGCATTTGTATTTAGGATTAAAGACTGCATTTAACATTTGGGATTAAATATATTTTAAATATTATGATACTTTAAATATTATAATATTTTAAATATTATGATATTTTAAATATTATAATATTTTAAATATTATGATATTTTAAATATTATAATATTTTAAATATTATAATATTTTAAATATTATAATATTTTAAATATTATAATATTTTAAATATTATAATATTTTAAATAATATAATATTTTAAATATTATAATATTTTAAATGTATTTTATTATAATGTTTCTAGAATGTCCAGGATACTCAGACTTACGAAAAATGCGTTCACAAACTATCCAATAACCACCAATGCCCTGGTTTATGGTACCCTGTACGTGGGGGCCGAGTTTTCACAACAAACTATAACAAAAAAATTCTTGGTAAGTCGCTGGTTTTATTTCTTTTTTTATCTGCACTTTTATTTATTTTTTTGTATATTTTAAGTTTATTTTTTGTATATTTTAAGTTTATTTTTTGTATATTTTAAGTTTATTTTTTGTATATTTTAAGTTTATTTTTTGTATATTGTAAGTTTATTTTTTGTATATTTTAAGTTTATTTTTTGTTCATTTCAAGTTAACTTTTGCTAATGACAGATTAAGCCCTCTCAACCCATAGACAGAGAATGCTTGGGACGGTATGCCATTTTTGGGACTGGTATTGCAGGGCCCCTGCTTACTGTGTGGTTTGTTATTTTTAATTTTTTTATTTTAATTTTCTTATTTTTATTTTTATAATAAAATTTTTTTATTTTAATTTTTTTATATTAATTTTTTTATATTAATTTTTTTATATTAATTTTTTTATATTAATTTTTTTATATTAATTTTGTTATATTAATTTTTTTATTAATTTTTTTTTGGCCCACTTTCCTCTCCATTAATATTTTAAACATACAATACATTTATGCATTTATTAATTTTGGTTTATTACCTATTTTTTCCTGAGTTATTCAAAATTATTTTAGAAAATAAACTTTTAGTCCACAGGCCAACCCGCCCCTTATGACCTGCTTACACTAACACATTATGGCACATTCGGTGTAGTCGTGTACCCACCAGTATATTTTTACTGGTACGTCTTACATTAATTTCCCTTTTTTTTTAATCATTAATAAACCGAAATTTCATCACCAATATGCAAAAAAAACAAGAAAAAAAAATTGAAAATATATTTAAAAATTGTTTTAAAAATAAATTACCTATTCGTTTTGTTTAAACTTCAAGAAAATTTTCTTTTAGGTAAAATTTTTTTGCATTCACAGGTATAGATGGCTAGATTCCAAGTTCGTGGGCACGTCTTTAAAGATTATATCAAGGAAGCTCTTGCTCGACCAATTCTTCCTGACGCCCCAGCTTTTGGTCCTTTTTTTCGTCTCCATGAGCATAATGGAAAGGAAAAACGATATTTTTGAGGAATGTAAGCAGAAAATTGCCCCGACTTTCAAATCAAGTTGCATGTTTTGGTTGCCTGCTCAGGCTGTTAATTTCTTACTTATACCCCCCATGTACAGGGTGGTTTATGTAGGGACTTGTTCATTTGCTTGGGTCAATATACTTTGTTGGATTAAACGACAGGCTTTTTAGGAAAATTTTTTTAAAACTTTTTTAAAAAACTATTTCTAGAGCAATTTTTTAAGAAACTTTATTTTAAGAATCTTTATTTTAAGAATCTTTATTTTAAGAAACTTTATTTTAAGAAACTTTTATTTTATGAAAGTTTATTTTAAGAAAGTTTATTTTAAGAAACTTTTTTTAAGAAACTATTTTTTAAGAAAGTTTATTTGAAGAAACTTTATTTGAAGAAACTTTGTTTGAAGAAACTTTATTTGAAGAAACTTTATTTGAAGAAACTTTGTTTGAAGAAACTTTATTTGAAGAAACTTTATTTGAAGAAACTTTATTTGAAGAAACTTTGTTTGAAGAAA
>JAWQRP010000601.1:0-25741 GCA_033557875.1 Quadriops clusia
ACAAATACCTTCAAGCAAAAGGGCACTTTACTTGAAAGAGTTTCACTTCCGTTTCAGGTAAACTGCCACTTCCGGTTATCCGAATTAACCCAAAAGTTGATACGAGTTTACTTTTTAGCTCAAATGAATACATACCAAATTTCATCGATCCAGCTCAAGTCGTTTTTGACTTATCATGTTTACACACACACACACAGACACACAGACACACGGACACACAGGCACACAGACAGACAAAAAAGCAAAAAAGGGCCAAATCGACTCAAAATCGCTCAAAACGTCGAGAATCATCAAAATCTCAAAAATTTTTTTTCTCATGATCACTATACTTTCTCTGCGAGAAAGTAAAAATGGTTTATAATTTAACTCTAATTGTCTATTTAAACACTGTTCAGAATTCTCAATCCTACAGCGATATATTTCCCTTGCTTCCACAATTTTTCGTTTTTTAAGGTTATTTTCTTCTCTCAAAAGGGTTATGTTTGAATGGTTAAGTGTGTGTCCTGTGTGTAAAATATGTTTTCCTACCTGTTATATTGTCTTTCCATCACCTGTCGAAAGTATAAAGGTGGCTCCAGACATGCGTGTTCGCCTACGAATATTCGTGGTTTGTATACGAATAACGAATGTATGTATAGAAAGTTTCGAGTTCATTCGCTATTTGAGGACGAACACGAATCTCTTCGGGCTTGTGTCGGTACATTAGCACATATCAAAGCGCCCGAACATTACCTTCGTGTTGGGTCGGGGAACCATCCATACATGAGTGCTCGGCATCAGCTGGGGAAGTGTCCATATTTGTAACTTTGTGTTAAATGCACATAAAGGTAAGTGTTTAAACAATAATTAATTTGAAAGTAACCATTGATATGGATAAATAATGGTTTATGTCGTTCAGTTTATCTAGCGAGATCATTTTAGGCCTCTTTTCTCCTGAAATGATAGCATTTTAACCCCGTAATCGAGGTTAGGTTTGCATTTTAAATCACCGAATTTTGGCCTAATTATTGTTTAAACACTTACCTTTATGTGCATTTAATAACCTACAAAGTTACAAATATGGACACTTCACCAGCTGGTCCCGAGCACGCATGTATGGAGCCACCTTTTGAATCAAATGAATCAAATGTGTTCGGCGATTAATATTCGGGTAAAATATTCGACCTAGTAGATTTGGTAAGAAAAGAGTGTGTGTACATGGAAAGCATTCGGCAAATGTTTTCCCGCGAATTTTCGTGTACAAATAGCCGAATATTCATCCACGCATGTCTGGAGCCACCTTAAGATATAGACCGAAACTAGTCGTGTAAATAAACCAATTGCAAGGAAACCCTTGTCGTTATTTAACCCAATTGATATTTAAATATTTCCCCATCCATGCATAATATTCCACACACAACGGGTAATTTACAAGAAACTTCAGTGATATCTTCGATTTGTGTCTATAAATATTTATTAATTTTGTTGACATAAAAGTTTATGTAGCAAACAGATATCCTTTGATAAAATAAGTGCGACTTGTTGAAGGTTACCAGAAATGCTACGAATAATCGCGTTTTTAACATATACAGGGTGTCCCACGACGACTTGATCGTGCAATATCTCGAGAAATTCCCGGAAAATAGGCGTTAACCGCTAAAGATGAGAAAGAAAAACAGTAGAAAAAACAAACATTATTTAGGGACTACTCTATTTCCATACCTCAGCGCACACTACAGATTAAACTATCCACCGATAGTTTAGTCGAGTTCGTTGCACACTAGGTAAACTTTGTATTTAATTGTCTGTGATTGGCGATCGTATACAACTTTTCTATCAGCCGACTAGAATCGGTTAGGTGTGCGTACTCACATTTAAACGTCATTATAATAAACTATCGGCCGATGGTTTAGTCTGTACTGTGCGGTAGGCCTAAGTGAATTTTAAAAGTTTTATAAAAAGAGGTTACCTTGAGATTTTATGATCGCCGTCTGTACAATGAAATTCTTGACCTGCTCCGACCAGTTACAGTCCTTATTTGATTAGTTGCACATGGAGCTCTTATTAGAAGTTTTTGGCATCCGCTATGGTGAAGGTACTAAAGTCTCAGCTATCATTTGAGATTGATTAACATATTCGTCGGAAGTTGTTACTTCAGATTTCACACACATTATCAAAACGTAGAGGGAAATACAAAAACCTAATAATTTAATTTTTGTCACGGTAGTTTTAAGTTAATAGTATTATATATAACTAAGTGCATACATGTGATAAAATAAAAACAGGCATAATTTTAACTGTAAGTGGAATAACCATTTCAGATAAATTTTGATAAACTTCGATCCTATAATTCGTAATAACATACACTAATATAAGTAAATAAAAACATCAAATCCTTGCAAGATATTTTTAATCATGAGCTACCTGTTTCGGTCTGCCTTCAGGCCATCGTCAGGCGCTACGAGTCATAGGGGATTAAATATTAATAAACCGGATCGCTACATGTATAAATTTTATTTGTATTGTATAAAATGTTTTCTAAATTTACGTCGTTATTAAATAAAAAGAATGGCAAGAAAAAATTGCAAATATAATATTAATGTCCTGTCACATGCAGTGTAAAGATTCAAACTTAACTATAAATGAAAAATAATAAGTAGGTATATTTATGAAAATATGAAATACAGCAGTTTTTTTTAGAAAATGTAGCTTGTACAGAATGTTTATGGACTTGTTTGTTCACGAACAAAGCAAGCTATCTAGTCGGGGTTATAGGAATATTTTTGATAATTTACTCTGATGAAATTATAAAAATCATGTAATAAAACAATAGGTTATATTATAATTAAACTAATTTACAAAATTAAATAATAATATTCAGAAATACAACGTACATAATTTTAATTAATAGTTACGTACAAGTACTTATATTACGGTTAGACTACATAAGTTTATTTACTATAATTTTTTATGGATATAACATGTCAAACAGCCATCTTCATACATTTAGCAATCGTTTCGTCTTAACATTGAAAGTCAGTGCTAGTGACATTTAGGTGTTGCGTAATAATGCATTTAATTAAATTATTTAATATGCACATATAACATCCTTATACAAATTTACAACATTGACAGGAAAGAATTATGTTTGACAAATGTATACTGAAATATACGTCTAAAAATATTCTTATATTATTATGCATTTAGGTGGATTTGGATAAATTTTACAAATATTCGTATTTTAATACTTCTTAAAATTTCTATCTAATTAAATTTTGAAAAAAAATTAAATAAATTATACTTCTGTTTTGTTTTGGTGAACGTGGACGAATTCTTGTGTTTCGGCAGGTAGGAGGGTCCTCCTCTTTTTGGATATTATTGATGCGGCGGATGAAAGTGTTCTGCTATCTGAAACGATCAAAATCGTTGTTTTACGATATGTTAATATAGAAGAAAATATTTATAAACACCTGTTTTAATGTAAAAAATAATAATATATTTTTAAATATTATTGTATATAGGTGCACTGTAGGGAGACATTTTATTTCTCACTATTCTGCAATTATTTATTTTTTATGAATTTACAAAATATTATTTGTGTTGATTATAAATTATAGAAAAGATCAACACTAATAATTCCCTTGTAGTTAGCATTCAGTCACTGTTTTTACCTGAATTTATATAGTGTATAAATATTTATTATTTCTGTTGACATACAACTTTACCTAGCAAACAGATAACCTTTGATAAAATATTTGCGACTTGCCAAAGGTTACGAGAAATGCTATGAATAATCGCGTCTGTCATATATTTAACATATATGTTTTATACAAGTTTCAGTGAATTTTAAAAAATAGGGTTACCTTAAGATTTTATGATTTCCTTCTGTAAAATGAAATTCTTGGCCTACACCGACCAGTTACAGTCCTTATTTGATTAGTTGCACATGGAGTTCTTATTATAGATCCGCTTTGTGTGTCTGGGGGGTCGTTATAAAAGTCCTCAAATGTTCGCCACTCTAACTTCACACTGACGAAAAAAGTTAAGAGAGCTAACCAAAAATAAATTAATTTCATCTTGACTTTATTACCGACTAAGTTGCGATACCTATCCTGCGTTTTAAGAATATAATAAATTATTGATAACGTTCACATTCGCGATAAGACCGATTAAGGTTGTTTAAATGAATGAACAATGCTATTAGTTTTTTATGAGTCATATTGGCACTAGCTTGAGTTCCGGGGTTTCTGTGTCTCCATTATTTTTAGTAGTTTTCGACATCCCCTATTGTATAGTTTGAAATAACCAGATTTGCAGTTAACGTTTGCAGAAATTAAAGTTTCAGCTATTGGTGATTGTTTAAAATATTCGCCGAAGGTTGTTACTTCAGCTTTCACACAGATTATCAAAACGTAGAGGGATATGCAAAATCCTAATAATTTCATGTTTGTCACAGTAGTTTTAAGTTTTGGTATTTGCTATACTTGATAAAATGCACCAAGTTATGAGGAATTCCTTAGATCTACTGGACGATACATTTTGCATATACAATGCGCCATTAATACAAAAATACTGGTATTATATAGCTAAGTACATGTGATAAATTAAATAAGAACAATTTTAATTGTAAGTGTACTAAGTATTCCAGATAAATTTTGATAAACTTCGATCCTATAAATGCGCAATACCAAACACTTATCGTTTACATTCACCCTTTGATTGCACGTGATAACCTATTGTTGTGGATGATTGATAAATTTATCTATATACGGTATATAAATATACTGTAATATCATTTACTTACTGTAGGTAATATTAATAATAATGCATACGACATCTTAAATAAATTATTGTAATTATTTTGTTCAGTTTATTGTTTATTATTTTTTTTAAAATCGTTAAATTTATTAGCTTAGCTAAAATTTTCCGGGCACGAACAGGGTTAGTAGAGAGTATAATATTTATATGTTACATTATAGGTACACTTGGAATTTGAATATAGGCATCACTTTTAAAATTTACCTTACTTTCCGACTTCTACCTATTGAAACTTTTTGGCGACACTTCCCATTCATTTTCACTTGGCCGGATCTACATTGTACGCCGGACAATATAGAGCTACCTTGCCGTCCCTCAGATTCATTTAAATATTCTCTAAAGTTTGTCACTTCCGAATGCGAATAAATTATAAACACAAAAAATAATATAATGTAAAGAAAGTTCATGACTGCATGCAGTGCAAGTGTTCTTTGTATATTTCCCGAGTGTTACTATCGACTGATTAATTTTTTAGTTAAATAATTACATTTGATAATGACTGTTTATGTATATGAACTTTGAACATTGTATACTACTGCAATAAACTTTAACAACCATTACACTTTAGAAACCTACAACAGCACAATTAAATTAATTTTGTAAAATATTTACCTGTATTTGTTAGTTATGTTTTCTTGAACTTGAACATTAATCGGCATTGGCCATTGGGAAGCCGTGCTTGATTGGCTGCACATTTAGTACCAAATACATTGTACAGGTAACGAGGGATTACGAAGAAATTTTGAAAACTCATTATTTCCATGTGCGCACCAGCAATTAAGAACAATAGTAAAATAAAATTAAATAATTTCATGTTGATACACAATGCTGTCTAGATGCTTTATATGGTGCAATAAGAGGAAATAAACTAAAAAGTGTTGAGATAACCTGTCCGTCAATGCACACAACCGGAAATGGTTGATATTTTTCATTTGCACAAATTATGATTGTACATTTGATGTGGTTTGAGACGAGAAATAATCTGTATGACGATACCTAACTTAATTTTAACACATGTCGCTACGATTTTAATAACTTAAATCTTCATTCACCAGTTGATGAAATTTTTCTGTTAATACATTTCACATTTTAGCAAACAGTTTATATATTTTACTTACCCCTTACATTTTTATTCCTAATTAATGCCGTGACAATGTTCATGAATCTTTTGATATGGAAATCGACATGGACAACAAAAACCAAGATCATAAAACGTAAACATCAGCGAATATTGTTGGACTTTTAATTATCTCTAATCTCTTTCTACGGTCAAGTTTTATAGTAAGTAGGTAGTTACATATTTCAAAATTCATCTTGTGATTTCAATCTTCAGTTCTTAGTATTAAGTTTAAAGTAGTAAGTCGCTGGCATTCGATAATTAATCGGAACATATATGAAAATCAAATTATTGTATATATTGTACAATATCATGTCATTTATAGGAAACATGCGGTTCTGCGGATTGGAAATTCAAGGCGGACCTGGAAATAGGGTGCCAATTAGAGAAAATAGAGAGGGTGTGTATACAGCACATTCTGTATAAGTTGACCGCATTGATAAAGTTGCACTGCGAAACTGAGACAAGAATATTGAACAGTTTGACTTCATGCTGACTGAATTGCTCCTCACGTATTTGCACTTACGTCTGATTCCAGTTTATTTTCTGCACAAAAACAAACAGTTGAAAGTTGTTATCTGGAATTTTTAAGAATGCTATCTGGTAGACACGTTTATGTACAACTTCATAACGTTGGGCTGCTCCACACAATTTAATGTAAACGCTTAAATTAGGTGTTCTTATGACTATGATTGATGAAATAACCGCTATTGCTATAAATAACAAAAAGACTTATTTACATTAGGTACATTTAAAGAGAATTAAAGCATTCAACTAAAAATGATATTTTAGAGTTAACCCAATTTATTTGTTAACATCATTATATTTGAGCAATATAAGCATGGAAAGTTCAATACATGTAGATTTACATGAAATTTAAGAAAATGACGTGAGATTCAGCTTCTGATACAGGTTCCGCTCTTCGACTTTGTTCTGCAAAGAAAAATGAAAATGGTATGTTACTAACATAAAACATTCTTACGAATGACTTATTTTTACGTTTCTACTTACGAAATGTTCAACTACAATTAAGCAACTCAAAGGATTGTAGGTGACTTGACACTCCTTAACTGTTAATTGTTAAGTTTCTAATAATTTGAAAGCAACAACGGAACTCTTAGCACATTCCTCCCTCTGGACGTAATTAACGACGATCAAAACTTTCGGAAAGCTTATATATAAGTTCTGTGTATTTGACTTAATTTAATTTTATTCGTGCCGAGGGGAAAATTAAAATGTGAATTGAGATAGATATGACTTTAAAATTCAAATTAAACGATGCGAACTTAAGTAAACGTACCTACATTAAACATGATTAAAGAAGAACAGACAGAAATCTTTGAATTTAGATGACAAATATTCGCGATGTAAACCTGCCCTTAATGCATGTAAACCTTCAATTGCTTCACGAGTCGCAAACTGTTTATGTGAATAATTATGCATTTTGCTTCAATACAACGAAGATCATTTGATACTTCAGTGCTCCTTAAAGCCCTAGAATCGCATTAACCTAATTGTTCTCCGCACACTTGTAATATTCGCTCTAAAGAGAACACCCTGAATTACCTGGCTTTCAAATTTTCTTACAGTAGACTGAATGTTCACCTGTGAATCTATGCGATTACTATATGCATCTATGCTCCTAATTTCCTGACAAAAGGGACTAACTATGCATTTCCTACTCCATGCCAGGACTAATATTCATCAACAGGGATTACTAGCAATAACATAAACTATTAAATTAATACCTGTCGCTGGTGTGTCACTCCTCCTTAAATTGGAATCGGAGCAAAATATACTCTTCACAGCTTTCCGGAAATTCTGCCCGCTGATACAGTATAATACGAAGTTTATTCCAAAGTTTGTGTAAAATAGGAGTTGGAACGAATGCTGTAGCAGTAAAAATAGACCCTCTGCTTGGATGTGGATGTAGCCCATCTAAAATAAAAAATGTATATCTACATTTTATTATTGCTGCATTTAAATTTTAAAAAGGAGGTAATATTGGTTGTTTTATTACTAATTTAATAGATACATTTCATCAACGTCAACAAAGGATTCGTATTTAATTTCAGGTATGTGATATTACCTCTGTATGAATTTCATAAAATTCAATTGTTACTAAATTAATATATCATGAATTTTAAGCTTTGATGTAGCTACCCGAATAATACTAGTTTTTGATTTTTGCCTTTATTGTCATTTGCGACAATGTAATTTGGTGAAAATTATTTTTAAAATAAAACAATATATCTAACTTATTTTCTTTAGTTTCTATTTAAAGTCGTACCTTTCCTATCCTGGTGTTTTTATAATAATCTATAGTTTAGATAGGTATCATTTTACAACTCCTACGAATTGGGCGATATTACACTTGTGAAATTTCTTGACATGTTAAAATACCGACTACTATAGTTTAGGGCATGATAAAACGTATATTTTCGTCCTTACTACTTTCTTGTAATGTCTGCCTAATTGTTTACATACTTTAACAAGTCTGTTATTGTTGGCTGGTAAGAATTTTGCAAACTTTACTTATAATAGTTTCTCTCCGACTAAAGATTACATTTTCTGCATTATTTTTATCGTTTTATTTTGCATAAATTGTGGATGATTTGTTTTCTCTAAAATAACATAAAATGCTGTTAGTTTTCCTATTCATCGTAATATAAGTAACTTCTGCAGTTCGTCATTGTTTTCTTTGGCCTTCCATCGGAAATCTTTGTAGAATTATATAGGTGCAAATAGATACAAAAATAAATTCCCAAGTAACTATACGATCATTTAGATAGCTTTCTGCCTGCACGTTGTATAAGAACTAATTGATTATTTTTTCTGCGAAATAAACTGTCTTAGATTAAGAGTATCGGAAATACCTACTTCTATTTATTTTTCCTAAACTTTCTACATCGAATTAAAAAAAAACATGAAAACTTTCTAATTTAATCTACCAATCGTGCTATTTGTTTTTACAAGTTAATTTTAGGTGAAGTATCATATTGTTTAAAGAGATCATTTATTACAAAGTTGATCATGAGTTCAGAATTTTATTGTTTCTTCCTGCATTGTTTCATTTACCAATGTTATTTTTAGTTAATTTTGTTATTATTTCGGAGAGATTTATTTATCTAGTTTGGATAAATCCCGATGAATTCCAGTTTTTTGCTTGCGAGATGAAAATGCATTTAAACAAATAATAAATGATGCACGCGAACGAGGGAACTCCGTTAGAGAATATCAAACCAATTTTTGATGAGATTCCTGCAGGGACAAATGAATTGAAATAAATCTTGCTTCCTTGATTAATTGACTGTTACTCCACTCCTTAGACATAACGATAACACGCCAATAACAGAAGAACGCTCATACCGAGATATATTTTATTGTAAGGCCTTAGGTTTTCCTTTCTTTTTTCAAAGCAAAAAAACTAATTCATCTACTTTTTTCCTGCGGCAATCACTTTTTAAGTAAGTAATGAAATGTAAAGATATTTGCTCGAGAGCACGGGTTTAGGTTACGTTTGCAAAGCTCTTGCCATGTCAGCTTCTTTATCTTACGTATCATTTAACTTAAGTGAAGTTCAGTTGTATGATCATTTCTGATGTAATGTACTTCACTATTTTTTGTTGTACATATTATGAATTTACATTAGAGTCCTCCTAGAAGATACATACCTACATATTTCAATATAAATGTGAAGGTCCTTTCTACAGTTAATGTGCAATATATTGGTGTTATCTTAAGTCCTATTGTAAATTTTATAACCCTTTTATTATAATAACTCATTTCTTAAAGTGAATGAAAATAAATTGTGAGAAAACTTCGAAAGGACATAATAAAATATTGTTCTCGTGTAGACCTCCATTACATATGCAAGACAAATACTACCTCGGGGCTGACTTGATCATCAAAGAGAGATTTCCATAATATAGTTAACCCTGAGTAAGCCTTTAATTGTTCAATAGGCCCTGAAGTACTTGTGAGAATTTACCCGAGTGTTCAATTTTCTTACTTTCTTTGCTCATTCTGCGAAGGTTAATTGAAGCTATTAATTCACTTAATTTCATTTGAATCAGCCAAAGACTTATGATGAATAAATAATTTTCTTGTAAATCAAATTATTCTATATTGCAAGGGAAATATATTATATTCATTTTAATTCTACACTTAAACACCAAATAATTTGCTGTGCGAAGGATTTATGAAACACAAATATTAACTTAAAAAAATATAATTGAAATCAGGTGAAATTAACAAATGGATTTTGAAGCATTACTCTATAAATTACATGTAAACAAGTCTGTCTTTTATTATATCGATGCCCTATGTTTTTAAATAATTCAGATTTCTTAATTTTATATTATTTTTCAGTCATATTTCTTTGAATACGTTTTCACGATATATTTAGGCCAAAAGACAATTTGAGCGTCCTAAAATTTATGATATAGCAGTATTCTGTTCGACAAAAACTAGCATTATAATTCATTTGTATGACTCATAAATTTAAATGTATTTCTTCGATTCTTTCGCCTAAACAATTTCATTTCAAGATGACACCGTTAACATAAGCATGTTTATTCAATGGGCTATATAAAAATACAGCACTGAAAAATAATATTTGAAAATTTACTATAAAAGTGCCATTCGGTTCTTATACGATTTTCCCTAGAACATATTCAAATTGAATTTCACAACGTAAAGTACACCGTACATTCATGGAAAAAGGACGTCGAATCTTTTAACATAATAATAATAGTAAACATTTTGAAGAAATGGTATTTTCGCTACAAAGTTCTTTGATGTGAATATTTTATGGAATCCTACAGATATCTCAAAGACGAGACTGCCATTAGAACGCCTTAGAAGTTGTTTTCCCTTTCAGGGCTCTATGCACGAAGTAAAGTAATTTAATTGTTCTTGAATCAAATATTGACCGCGCGCCTCCGCCAATTGTGCAGGTATAAGAAACTCTAAAAAAATTATTAATGTGAAACTTTGCCTTAATTTATTATCTAGTCAAAATTTATAGCTCTTTTACGATATTTTACACTTTGATCTCGTCAATCGTTATAAAATATTTAAAAATATACAAAGTGCTTCTTTGCTTATGCACCGAAGTGTTTAAACACCATCCTCACTTGCAATGGGTTTACTCTATAGAGTAAACCCATTGCAAGTGAGGATGGTATGTGCAAACTAAACGCTGAACATTAATGCGATCATAAAGTCTTCATGCAACATTGCTTAATTATTAGGGATTAGGAGTGTTTTCCTTCTAAATGATTGTGTTGTCAATTACAATTGTACTTAATCTGGCATATTAAAGTACGGGTTGAATTTAACGAAGTGCGCATTAAATTAAGTAGTAATATTAGGGATACTTAAATTTGTTTGTATTCAGTCTGATACATTTATTTCATGAACTCTCGTGGCATTTCCCCATCATTTGTCTGCTATTCCTGGTCTCATTTTTCACGTCGAATAAAATCAGAACGTGGTTTTATTTGGCAATCTGAAAGAGATTTATTTTGTAGGCTCTGATGAACAAATCGATTATACTGGCTCAAATGGTCTCTTAAGGCAATTAGATTTTAAAACGTTTTCACATATAATGTATATCTATGATTTTTGTATGTAATTTTCCAAATCACATAAATTCTCAATAGTCGCTTACCTTTTATATAGAGCGCTTCTTCTCTTAAAAAGTAGATAATCGAAGAACTAACATAACATCTTTTGATCTATTGAAGTGAATTCTTATTTCCAGAAAATGCATTAGTTCAAAACATCATTCCCTGGAACTATTGTACAATAATCCTCTTTGTAGAAATTGGCATATTAAATGAAAATCCCAACCACGAACAGACGAATACGAATGATTGGGGTATATGTTTAACTTGTAAATCAGCTTTAATAAAAGCTTCTTTTAAACATAAAATGCTGTTTTATTAATATCAATTGATTTTCTGAATTAAACTTCTATTTTTTATTACTGAATAGAGTTTGTAGATTCCTAAAACTTCGGTTTGAACGTACCAAACGTCTAAATCTCATTGCATTAACGTTTATTGCTTGAATAATTTTGAGCAGCTTGCGCATTCCAAAAAGTTGTACATTTCACTATCCTGAACGCTTTCAAGCTTGCACACTTATGAACTTGCTTTCTTGGCTGGCAATTTCGTTGAAAAATAATGGCTTAGCGGAATCTCGAAGGTCGTCTAGGAAATTGTTGTGGCACAAATATTCCCGAAGTTAGTCTAACTTCTACAATAAATGCGAAATTAATTAAACGCATTGTCGCTTATTGGGGCAAATTCTCTTTCTGTTACATTTGAACCAACAGTTAACCAAATTAATTGATTTCCGATCATTGTTTGTCTGGAGGTATTATTGGCAAGTGAATCTTCATTCTTAACTTCATCGGCAAGAAGTCCGTCGGAATTTTGATAAGTTTATATTACGAGCGAGATGAAAGTACGCTATTTATGGAAATATGGATCTACGACTCCATACATAATAACGGTTAGAATTTAATTAAGTAGGAAAACAGATATTTTAGAATTGCCTTGAATGTCCTTACTTTCCGCTTTATTCTGGGAATCGCAGTTGATGATAGAAATTACATTGTGCCCTGAGGTTAAATATGCCTTGTGGTTTGAAATTCAATCAATTCGATTTAATATACATTTCTTAGTTTTCTAATCAAAATATTTGTCTTCTATGACAGGAATTTTCTACTATTTCGAATTATAATCGTTATAGTTTGCATTTATATTAATTCATGATCATCTGTATATTGAGTGTTCCAAATCACTTTTTTTTGTTAACATATTGCAATTAAATTTCAACTTCAGAAGTGAAGTTTTTTAAATTTCATTGCAATACCTCGAAAAATAATAATAGTCATTTGGTAGAACAGGAAGTGATTCCAGTAGATTATATACCTGTATTTGTTTCATGAAGCTGGTGGAATGCATACAACAAAATCATCCATATTCTAAATTATTTACAGATTTATAAAAATGTTTTAAATCGTATATATAGTAGTAGTACACATGATAAATATCGCGGTATTAAAAGCTCGATCAACAACTTGCATCGTCTGGCACTGGCAAGAAACGAGCCTTGAATTATTTTCGTATTACATAGGTTTAATTTATAGGCAGCAATTAAGTTTCTGACTTTTGAACGTTTAAAGTAATGGAATTACGTTGAAAATATGTGTATATTTTCAGTCAGAATTCCAAAGAAAATTATTAGCTATTGAATGTAGTTTTTAAGTAGATTTTTCTAAAAGAAATTTCCCATAGACTGGACGTTATAATTTATGTTATATATTGAGATTATTTCTGCTTTTGCGTTATTTGCGTATAGAGAAATATGTGTTCTGAAATACTACTATAATTTATTGTTACTTAATAATTAGTTTCTATTATGAGCGAATGTAATTTGCGGGTACCTCTATCTACAAGCAAATAACAATCCCGAAAGGATTCGACCCCAAATTATCATTTCTGTTCTAAATGGTTTATTGCTGAGTGTAATGTAGGTAGATATCCCAGCACAACAAAAGCTCGGAAACTTTGTGGCCTTGTCCTGCTTGCGCAGGCTGGTTTGTGATGTCAAAAGCTGCTCCCAGCTCAAAACTGCTTGTGACGTGATGATTGTCGCATTTTAAGAAATTGACAGCCTTGTGCATTGTGCTAACGCATTTTATCCACCACTCAATAATGCCGATATGTTTCGTAAAAGCGACCTCAGGCTCTTGACAGGATCGTAATTATTACAATGATTAATGACGCTCTCGATTACACTCTACATATTCTACCCCTGTTCGATAAAAATCTTATCGAACGTGAAAGAAGATACATGGCGCGAAAATAATATTGGATAATTACCATCGTCATTATGTATATGCACTTTCCTGCTTTTCATTTCCTCTCTATCCAACTTGTCTAATTAAGTAGAGAAATATTCTAAATTATAATGAAGTTGCCGCCATAATCAAAATATCTCGATTACTTTCTATGAAAAAGAAGAATACTATTTTTGCGCTCACATATAAATTTTACTAACAATTCAAAATGTTTCATTATTTATTGTAAATCAAATTGGTGTAAATATTAAAAATAACTGCAAAAATAATTGAAAACGTTTAGTAACATTTTGAATACCAATTTCAATAAAATAAGACATTGAAATAATAGCAAATGTAAAAATTCAAGTATGTTATTATTAACTGTCGATAATTAATTAATGTTTATACACATAAATATCAAAACTCGGAATTACGGTGTACTTAACAAGGGTAATCTCTCGTTAGTTTTGTTATTACAGTACTTTATGTGTAAGAGGATTATCACGATAGATTAACCGTCATGTTTGTTATTAGCTTTCCTTTTAAAACAAAATTTGTGCATAAGCCCTTCCAGTTTCAAGCTAAGCAATGAAAAATTTAAACCTTTATAATCATAAATACGCAAATGAAAATATAATTTACTTGTTAAAGGTTTATTTTTTTTATCAGATTATCATGTTACTTTTAAAGAACATAATGAAAAAATAAAATATATTGCTTTTAGTTTTTTTAAAATAAAATTGCAAAACGCAATTAAACATTTTTATTAAAGTCCCAGATGTTGCATATGCAGATAAATTGTTTTACGCGTTCTCCAACTGAAATAAATTCGCCTTTTCATTTATTTTCCAACATGCTTCCGGCGCCACCCTCCCCATTCATAAATATCATCTAGCTCTGCTTTTTTCCTCCTTTTTGAACGTGCCAAGTCTTGTAAATTTAATTTTTTTATCATTAAATAGCGAATTTCTCCGCTAACAGCGGTGCTCTGTTTAACCAAGTACTTCTTATATCAATAAATCGCTTTGGTCTTCACAATAAAGGTCCATGAGTAAATTCCAGAGACTGTGCAAACTTATTGCGAATATTTCGTTGCGCATACTAAATTTAACTGTAAGACAAAGTTGGAATTATGAACACCCGTATCCTCTTTATTAAAACTTTAAATGAAATGTTAATTAACTAGTTCTTAATTACAAAGTTTATTGTGCGTTATGCATAAGTAGTTAACTTTATATGAGATCAAAGTATTTCGTTTCTTTTCAACGCTGTACTAAAAGTGAGCGTTTCCGGGCTTTATATCGCAGCTTTAGGTATGGTTAATTTTAATTTGGGCAGAAATTACAAAATATATTACCTCTTGAGGGGAACCAATGTAGCAAATAATTTGTCTTCCGCTACAGGTAGTTCACGTGAGCGCACATAGACACAAAATCGTATACACACGGGTATTTCCAATCGACTTACCGAGAAAATTTACGTGAACATAAAGAATTCTATAGTTTTTCTTCATTTTTTTTATTGTCAACTTTTAGATTTACCAAAAACTCTGGGAGGAGAAGAATAATAAAATTCTCTAAATGCACAAAGACACGAGGTTTTCCGCATCGTTATGAAAATGCTGAAATGTAGACAGCACTATAACTAAATTAGAGGCTTTACAAAATACTTTCTGTGAATACTAAATATGTTAATAATAAAGGCAATCCTTGTATTTATTTTAACTTTAGTGAACAAGGAAAATTTTGTAGGTGAGTTATTTTTACAGCTTGAAAATTTGTACTAGTACATTTTTGCTGAAAGCTATTAAGGTTATAAAGTATCAACGATGAGAAATTTAAAATCTTATCAAGTCTATAGTTTAGCAGTGTGCCTGTAAATTCAATTAATAAGGGCTCTGGAAAGAAAGATAGCACTAGACTATCACTAATAAATGATTTATATAATAACAAAGCGGAGTAGACATGGTATTTTATACAAATACGTATGTACAGGTTTATCGCTTGAAATAAAATTAAAATTGCATTTGAAAACAATAAGTGAAGAATATATTTTGCGCATTATTTTCAAAATTCTTGTAACTTCTGTGTCCTCCTTTTAGAAAAAAGAATATTATGAAAGCCTCTTGTAAAAAATCCAACTTAAGAACCTTTCCTTTGTTCAAAAAGAGGAAATATCTAACATGTAAATACGATACTGGCATGGATTCTGCACTACCTGTTTGAAAGTACATAGACCTACTTTACAGTTAAACGAAAGTAAACGTGATATGCAACTTTATTCTTTGAAGTTGTAGACTTGTATCTCCAGTCGTGTTCTAGCACCTAATAATATTAGAATTTGGGGAATATACGAGCAAAAGACTTTGTTCAAAGCGACCGTGCTCTCAATATAGCGTCTACCTAGAAAATCAAAATTTACAAATATAGAGTACATGTTCACCTCAAACCGCTACCTAATAATCAACTAATTGCCTCGTTTCATTTCGTTTATTACGTACATCGATTTTGAAGAGTTATTGGAAGTTTGATTACGAAACAATCAAAATCTACAGTTTTATAGCAGGTATAAATTGGACACCAATCTTCTAAAGCACGAATAATTAAAATTACCAAACACCACTTACATTCGGAGCCAGCCTTCAGTCGTTTAAAACGGATTTAATTGACTATCAAAATCTCATAACAACTTTTTACTGGTGCAGATTGAAAATGTTTTGTCCAGAAAATCAACACGATATTTCATAATGCCAGAATTCCCCACAGAATATAAAACTTATTTAATATTCAGGAAGAATAAAATGAAAAGGTTTTTCGTGCCAGAAAATCTAATGTTACATGCTAAACAATTTTCAAATAACCCGAATAAGAAGCATTTCTATGGCGACAAAGTCGTTAATTAATTTCAAATGAAACGGATTTAATTTCATTTAACTCGCATATTCATTTTAGCTATACCGGAACTTTTGTTTTAAAGCCGAGTGACTGAAAATTATGAGACTGCTATTTACGTACAATTTTTTCTATAAATCCTTCTAATGAAATTGAATTTCATTGTTCAGTCATGATATTATCAGATCTCCTATCAAAGGGCTTTGGAGTGCTAGGATTAATTGCATTACTTGCGAACTTTCAGTTTAGATTAAAAGAATGAAATTATTTAATTTCATTTGACATTAGCTGTGCAATATAAATTTGTAAAAGGCAATTGTGATAAGTGATAAGCTTCTGCATTTTCCAGGCTTTGCAATTTATTAAAGCGCAGGGTACAAAATGCGAACTTTGCTTGCACAAATGTCCTGACGTATCCTTCTCGATGAACTCTTTCCCTCTTAAGGCACGTTGGCGTTCTCCAAAAAAGCTTTTGTTGACGTCAGCAAAGCCACTAGATGTTCATCTTAGAGAAACAAAGAGAAACCCCAAGGAGCTTTTTATAGAATTCTAAGTTTATTTACGGCGGCATTCATAAATTTATCCGTAGTTACCTATTGTATAAAAACTTTGACTGTAGGTGTTTATTTAAAATTTCTTTATTGAAAACCATATCGATCCATTAATTTGAAATATTCGCTTCGTGACTGTAAAATGTAAATGGTAATTGTTTAAACGCTACAAAATTTTAAATGTCAATTTTTTTGTAAGGACGGCGATCGCTGTCCTTGTATTTTATATTAATTTGCTCGTTTTACTTCTGAATAATTTTTATGCAGGAACCACTTGTTTATGGATTCACTGCCACTTCAAAACTGCATTTTTTAACAAAATGAACGCAGATACCTGATGATGTCTAACAGTTAGACGAAACCGATTGCCTTACAACATATTTGTTTACAATGCGACTTTAATTTTAAAATTGATAACATCGTAAATGTAAAAGATTTCTCAATATGAAGATTCATTGATTTATTTGGGAAATTTTAACATTCCTATAAATATGGAAGTATACCCATAACATTAATTTACTTTCTTTGTAAATTTTATGGAGATTAGTTATGCAGGTAAACAGTGTATACGTTATTGAGAAAGGTAATGAATTTCTCAGATCATGGCAAGAGTTTAATCGTAACTCTGCAATGTTAATCTTAATGAACTGTTCTCTGTATATGAAAATTGACATTTCGCACTGATGTTGCCTACGCGCTGATGAAGATATTTATACTCCTAGTAAATAGACAGAACTGATTTCTAATTATACTTCTTTGCTGTTATAATTAATCTGGTTATCTGTTAGTTTTAGTAACGAGATATTTTTTTAAGGTGAGTAAAGGATCGGAAATATTTACTCTTCCACAGCTGCATTTCTTTATAAGTATTATTATTATTAAACAAAACTATCCTTGTTTGATATCAACGTACTCTTTGGATGAAAAGCACAGTGAAACTTTTACACATTACATTGAAGCCACCGAATTCACAAAATTTAAAATTGATCACAACAGATTGATGGGAAAACTTTCCTAAGAGTAAGGAACTGATGATAAAATCTACATTAAACTTTCAATGGAAATGCCAGTCAGCAGGAAGTAATTGCTTTGCAAGCTTTGTTTTATGTGAGAGATGAAGCAATATTATAAGTACGAATTAACCGTAAATTATGTTGTATAAGAATTGTATTGACGGACTTAGATTGAACCTACTTTAAACTGCAAAAACAAACAGGGTAAGTGATTATTTTTGATTCTTAAATATTACAAACATGACGTAAAAATTACTTAAGGAACAAAAATTCCTTGGAACAATGGGATAGTAATTAGATTTGACAATATCTTTTCGCGGAGAATTGTTCTAATACCTAAGTTTTCACAGCTTGAAAGTTTCATGTAAATTTAGGTCGACGTTAAATCTTGTTTAATAAAGTAAATGTTGTGGTCCAGTCCGCTTTAAAATTAGACTCTGTTGAATTTCGCCTGTATACTAAATTACTAGGAGTATGTGTGAACGCAGTACAAGAAGAAATTATTAACAAGTATTTTCAAAAATTGCCTTGGGAAGAAAGATCAAATCATTTACGTTTTCGTGCTGAGGATGTATGTTTACATACTGACATTTTTCCATCATAAATTTAATTATAAGTACGAAATACGTTATTAACTGCCAGAACTTAAAATTGAAACATATCAAAGCCTCGACGAACGTACATCACATTAATATTCAGTAAAGCTCCTAGCACATATCCGTTACAAAACAAAGTGTCCTGCGGCAGACATAAGAGCTTTGTATGTTGGGAGTTTCCTGTGGAGATAAAATCGCGTCCTCGTTAAACAAATTAATAATTGATATTAATATTATAAAACATTATGCGAACGTGATTTTAGCGCGACGTGCTTCTAATATACGAAATGTAATCTTTTTGTATTGGAACAGAATATTTTAACGCATGTACTTTTAAAACAAAATCTCCTTTAAAGAAATGTATACAACAATTTACTCTGGCACTTATTATAATACAAAGACCATTAAATTCCGTAATGGCAAAGGAACAAACATTACGTTAAGTAGTACACAAGATAATTATTTCTTTCACTTTTCATTCATTCATGGGGTATATAATTAGTGTTTGGAAATGGCTACTTTTGAAAAGTGTAGTTTTTTCCACTACATTCCTTTCACAAAAAGAATAAATCGAACATGTTTTAAAAACAAGGTAGTTATAATATAATTATATGTTTTTGTACGTTGTTTACAAAGAAACAATTCTCTGTAATGTGTGGGAGCTCTCCTTTTTACAACTTAAGCCCGTCATGTGTAACATTCATTTTCAGAAAAGGCAATTACATTTTAACGCTGCCTCTACGTATAATAAATACTTTAGAACTTCCTCGTGTTCAAGAATTTGATACAGTCTAGCAGACTTACCTCCTCACAAAATGCTAGTATCCTCATTACATAACTTGGAATATTCATGCACAAACACACTACAGACACTACCAACAACATTTTAGTCAACTTCTGTTGAGGCACATCATATGGTCGTGTCCTCGCCGCTTTGAAAGCTAAGCGATTCTTTTTTTGTGTAAATCTTGATATTTGATAATTAGTTAGTCTCCTACGGACACTGCCTAATCTCCAAACAGTTCGCCCTACAGAAGCATTCAAAACTGTAATAATGGGGAGGGGTAGAATTCCAGTTAAAATTGTATCAGCATAATTGAAAATTGCGTGTTCTTTCTTCCAATCTTTGCTACTTACACAACGTTTTTCAGATTCATTTGTATTTACAAGTTTAGTAAAAACTAATAAGGGTGTGTTGATTATGAAAGTCAGGATTGTTAAGCCGTAAATCACTCTTATTGCTCTTCTTTTCGTGCATATAGATGGAAGGAGTAATGGGTGTTGAATGGCGATGTAGCGTTCAGCGGAAAAAACTGCTATTAACCATACACTTATAAAACTGCAAACACTTGGAATATAAGTCAATATGTGACATAAACCCGGAAGGTTAAGTAAGTCTACTTTAAAAAGTTGAAGCCAAATCAGAAAAATCTGGGCTAGCATTACTGAATCGGTAATTCCAAGGGCTATCAAATAGTAACTAGAAGAATGTCGCTTGAACTTAGAATTAAAGAAGATATAAACGGAGAACGAGTTGCCCAGGAGTCCAAAAATTACTAAGCAGGGAATGTAATAAATGTAAATGCTTGATATTACAAGGTGTTCTGACATATTCCTTGGATCACTAGAATTTGTGGGAGAGCTACTGTTGTTAAATAGGTTCATTTTATAAATTCTGTTGCGCACAGCTTTCCTGTTCCAGAAAATAATGTATTATTCCTATGTAGATGAAATGGCTACTTGAGTTCTTAAATCGTGCCGTCTCATCGTTGCGTTTACGGATTAAATCGGTGAACTGAGTTTGATATCGCGAGAATATATCATTACGGTGCACTCACACAAAATACACTATTAGTAGGGTAGATTCTGTGCTAACAGAACGCGTATATCTCTGTGCTGACGTAACTTATTTTTATGCACTCACCTTCTACATCGGACGCATGCTTCACTGTCGCATCTTTTTCAGTCGACGATTAACTGCTTGTCGTTTTGATACATTGGCAATTTGTTTGTATGTTCTTAGTTTAAGTTTACTTCCATGAGTAATCCACTTTGTAAACACAGACCCTATAATCACAGACAAGACCAACTCACGCTTTAATTTAATTTACATGTTTCCGCATTCTCAAATTTCCTCTTGGCGGTTAAAACAATAAACGAAATAAAATTAGATCAAATTGCACACATGTATACTTGTGCTCTTATGATTTTTGTTTCTCATTAATACGTTCATGGATTAATTAATAATCAGAAAACTGGATCGTAAAAGCTTTCTCTGAGTTCTCGAATCCACATGGAAAAGTATTTTGTTGTATATTATTTTGTAAATAAAGGGTCGATGTTTTCTTTCATATTGCTTTTGTTTAATGTTTATACTGTTGCCAAAAATAAACATTTAAAACGAAATAATCTACGTTTTAATTTTTTTTTTAAAGCAGTTTAAAATGGCGTTTTTTGTTGCATTCAAGTACATGTATTATATTTTTCCTTTTTCCGATTACTGTTATTTTAAAATAAAAGAAGAAACGGTAATCAATGACTCTAAGAATAATCGTTAAGAACACGCGTTAATACCACTAAGAACAAAAAAGCTATTAATTAAGAAATTAACTCATCATAAATAATACGCAACCAAACGATTATAATTTTCTTTATGAAATCTATTATTTAGTTTGCAGTTCAATTAACGCAATAAAATATAGGAGAATAGATATTTTACAAAACACCATAATGTACGATAATATCATATACATGTCTATATGTGGTAATAACATTTAAACCGTACATTATGTTGAACCGCTCCAAATCATTTGTCAAATTAATTTGAAAGCTCGAAAAGCGGTTTCCGATACATTACGCAATTGAATTGAAATATTCAGCGCCTTTAATTCTGCTAAAATCACTCTCCAAACATTTTCATTCGATTATTAAAATAAAATACATTACCAGTTAAGTATATATATCTACAAGATTTTGTTGTATGCAAAATTGCACCATTTACAAAATTGTTTAGATTCTTTTAAAGAAGTTTACGTGCATATAACGACATTACAATTCCTTGAATGCCTAGATGACTATCTAAGGAAATTATCGCGCTAAAATTTGTGTAAGTAATCCAATAATTGCTCCATTCTTGCTTAATTACCAGCTCTAATTAAGACGCGGGTTGAAAATAACTTTTGGGTGTTCGTTTTTCTTATTCCACAATTCTTTTCATTAAAAATGATGTGCCATTTATAAAATCAACAATGGTCTCCTTTCAAATTTTAAACGTCATTACGTCTATGATTTCCAATTGATCGACAACACAAAATTTGTTAAATCCAACCATTAAATTGCCGAAAATAATTAAAGCGGGAGTTAAATTCCCAGAACTTTATGTATATGTACAATACTCCGGATATACGAATATATTTTAGCCATTTGCTTATTTTCTTAGTAGTTTCATTAATTATCTCGAAAATAATGTATTTTAAAAGTACAACAACAATAATTGTTTTAACTAAAAGTAAATGAGCTCATAACTTGCTAGCTCTCTTGAAATATTGGAATGGTTGCCAGATAATTTAAACTCTGAATTGAAACTAAACTATTTATTAATAATAGATTATGCAACTGCTTATACCTATATATTTCTTCACAATTTGCGTAGACTTGATAAAAAGGACGTAATCACCGCAAACTTCTATTTTGAGACAGTTTCATTCTCTTTCTTATCCAAAATATTTTAGTAATCAGCAAGTGAATACCCATTTTCAGCGAAGAATAGCAAAAACACCTCTTAAAATTTGTTTTCTACTTCGCTGGTTTCAATCCATCATCCATGGAAAGTTCAAGCAAATTTAACCTATAAGCTGGATTGTTTCACACTTTAGCATTATTTCAAAATTCCGCAATTCACCGAGACCGAAAAAACTTACTTAACAATCTGAAAATCAAGAACTCCCACACTTCATTAGGTCAGAATTTTGATTTAAATTGTTCAATTACGCAAAAGAATGTTTCTGACAACGAAAATTATTCCCCCAAGCTTAAAAACTCATTAAACTTCTATAATTTGCATTAGATCACTTACATTAACAAAAAAAGTAAAAGAATGTGGTAAATTCTAGTACGCACATAAGCCACTTATATCAATGAATGAACATATCAGATAAAACACTATTATTAGTAACGGCACTCACGATAACAATATTGAATATAAATTTTTAGGGGTACATGAACTAACAAACACTTCAGAGTTTGAATTTTTTGATTACAAGGTGTGTGCTTCCCCGAAAAGCTACTGTCACTTTATACGTACATTTTAAATTGGGATAACTTTTGCTATAGACATGATAAATCTATCAACGTAATTATCCCTCTAACTTGAATCGTTTTTTTACAATAGCTGATCTGGAATTTTAATTTAAACACTTGATTAACTTCTGATGTGCGGTCCAAGCACCCAGGCAACGTCTCTAATTAGTTGTTGAAAATTGTTTTCCAACGATAATCCTAACATTCAGAAGTTTGTTTACCGTTTGGAATTAGGAAAAGCTTAATAACTGTATCTTAGTTAAACCGTCGGCAGAGTCAATATGGGATATTAATTTCTTAAAATAGAATTTGGTCCGCAGAACTCGTTAAATACATTCGCAAATGTTATTAATAACATAAATTCAACAAAGATTAGCACATAAATGGACATACCTCCTTCATGAACGTAATTATCCTTACAATATAGCTAGGCAGGTTTAGACTCAAACACACTGTCGACACTATCAACAACATTTTAGTTAATTTCTTCTGCGATGTCCCGGAAGTTTTAGGACGCGGGCCTTTGACAATCTGCTGATGTCTTTTATGATTATCACCAGGAGTATATCTGTTAGTTAACTTCTTCCTAACGCTGCCCAGAGACCAGATGGTTCTGCTTATTGACCCGTTGAGAACTGTAATTATCACCATGGGTATTATTATACTGATAACCGTGTCTGCGAGATTGAATATTGTGTGCTCCTTTGTCCAGTCTTGATCAAAATGGCACACCCGATCTGTCTTGTTTGGAGTTGTTTGAAATTCCCCGAATTTTGTAAAAATTACAATCGGAAAATTGTAGATCATTGCAATGAAGGTGAGAGTCAGAATGAACCATCGTGCTCTTCTCGCGGTGCATATAGAGGCCCTCAACAAAGGATACTTTACGGCAATAAATCTTTCTATTGTGAAAACAGCAACGAGCCAAACACTCAAAAAACTACACACACTGCTTGAGTAGAGTAAAACATGACAAAGCACTGGCTTGTGCAATAAATTTATGTTGATGTAGTTCATCCAGAGCATACAGAGGCATAATAAGAATATCGAGTCGCTGATTCCCAAGGCTGCTAAATAATAACTAGAGGAATGTTTCTTGAGCTTTGTGGAGAAAAAGACATATATGGAAAGCATGTTCCCAAAAACTCCAAAGAAGACTAATATAGGAGTGTAATACATCTCAAGCACAATTACTAGTGGCATTTCGAGAGTGATGTTGGCCGTTAGAGTGTCGTTCACTGAAGTTTCGTTTGTCCAATTAACCCTGTAATCTCCTTCCATTTTACTTTGTTTTTTGTTAAATTATTACTTGCTTAGTTAATGACAATTGCACATGTTACATTTTTAAAATTCATTTATTTAATATTTTATTGTGTAATGTTTAATTGTTACGTTTCGATATTTCACTTATCCGATACGGAATCCTTGCGAACGCACCATCGTGTCCGGTGCGCCTGCACACCAAAAGCACAAGGGATGATTTCGTACTAACAGGAAATTCGGACTCGCGTCTGCTAGCGCCGCTTATTTTAATGCACCACCTACCTGTGGCACTTCCATAGACGCATGCTTAACTGTTGCTTCTTTTTCAGACCTCTCTTTTGTTGTATTCCGAATGTTTAAACGGATCTTTCCATCGCGAACAGAGTAAACACTATAAAATTTCATAGTTTTAGTGCTACCAACGTAAACTGTGGAAGACAATCATTTCACACATACCTTACCTTCAAGTTTGTTAAAACTATGATAAAAAATTTAAACAAATCGAAAATGATAAATATGATGCACAAAACAAAATTAATGTTATTATATATGTGAATCTCCAGGTCAGGATGGTATCAGTAGGAAAAAGAAAGAAGCACAATTCCTGATATACTTTTATTATCGCTTTCGTTCGAATTAGGATATCCCCAAGTCTTTGTGGTCAACTTCGAAAAATATGCACACAGCATTTTGGCCAAAAAATTTTAATCGCAGACGAAATAATGCGTGACAGATTTTCGCGTGCGGTGGGCGTTTACAAAATATGTAATTAAATAAATAAATACCATATAACTATATAAATTATCACAGGTTAAGTGTTAGATGTTGAAAGTAAAATTTCACAGTTTTTGGAGACATCCACGAAGTGTATTAAAATAAACAAATATAAAAACATGGTCTGGAATGAAAATAAAATACATGCCTACAAGCAAGTACAGTTACGTATTATTTGTACTGTGTTTCACCGAACTCTAGACTATGTGGGCGACTCATCAGGGTGTTAATCGCAAAAAAATATACAATAGGTATCTTCTCTTTACTTGTACCAATGAAGAATAGGCCATTTACCTTAGGGGTTTGTGAAATAGACCAGCATAAATTAAAATATTTACAGTTCAGTATTTATAGTAAATACAATATGAACGGCTAAAAGAAATTCTGTAGGATAGACATACCTACCTACCTACTGTATCTTTCCAAATACCAAAAAAAAAACTTAATAATTACTGAACTGTCTTCAAACGTAATATAACATATATACAGGGTGGGCCACCTAAGACGTTCACCTTGAATAACTTTGTTATTAATAAAGTTAGAACAATAAAAATTTCAAGGATTTACTCAGCGCATGAAGGA